>CM048755.1:109295572-109560572 GCA_026315105.1 Locusta migratoria
CTTCCTTATCACCCTAATTGCCCCCTGCTTAGCTGAAGAAGAAGAAGAAACAAGTGTTGCAGGGCTAGGCCCTTCTGGTTCCCGTTGAGATGCCAACTTCGTCCTCACAACCAACACATCTCACTGGCCTTGGATCTGATGTGCTGTTCATTGATGTTGTCTACATCTACATTTGTACTCCACAAGCCTCCTCACGGTGTGTCGGAGGGTACTTTGCGTACTAGTGTCCCTTCGATTCCAGTCACATACGGTTTGGAGGAAAAATAATTGCCTATATGCCTTTGTGTGGGCCCTAATTTCTCTGATCTTATCCTTATGGCTGCTTCATGAGATACGTGTATGAGGAAGCAGTAAATTGGTTGACTCTTCGTGACATGTTTGATCTTTGAACTTTGACAAAAGCATGTACCACGATACAGAACGCCTCTCTTGCAGCGTCTGCCACTGCAGTTTCTTAATGGTCATTCAGTTTCAAATCGCTCCTTATGTCTACTCACAGAGATTTTGTGGAAGTAATCACTTCCTGTGTTTCAAAAAACTATTTTGCAAAAAGCTATATTCTACAAAACTTTCCATACTGAGTTGAATTGAAAGACCATTATTTTAGCTGCAAAAAAAAGTGTATTTGATCATCAAATGTGGGCTAACAATGCTAGTTAATTTAGATGAAAATTCAACGCATAAATCACGGTACAAGAAGTATTAAACTTTGGGTTCTTATATGTGCTAAAGTAAATGCATGCTGAACATGAATCTTAATATGTAATATGTTGGTAGCACAGGAATGTGGTATAAATTTCGGCCTCCTCCTATTTTCCAATATACTTCAAAATTGTTGTAAACATGATGATGCCGCGGTGGAGTAGCCGAGTGGTCTAAAGCACCTCGCTGCGGAGCGCGCGGTTGCTTGCCGTGGAGGTTCGAGTCATCCCTGTCTTGTACAAGACATGTTTTAAGGATACTGATACATGGGTTTAATTCCCAACATTAACGAACAATGCTACATGAATTGAAGCAAACTAGGCAGAAAAATACCGCTGTGAAAAAGGTTTTACCTTTGGGTTTTTATATCTCTTTAATGAAAACTATCGTAAATGTGAAATTTTGCACATAACTACTTAGTAACATAAGGTTGTCTAATGTAAAATATCATTCACGAACTGCTTTCCTGATTTCTACAAAAAAGAAGGGAAAAAAAGTTCAATTTTTTGATTTTTGTAAAATTAGAAATGTCTCATTTAATTTGCTTTTGATAATTTGTTTTCCGTAATTTAATTCAATCTATTCAGTTGGAATGACCATGTTATCAAACATCCAGGAAATCATGTTTGGTTTACCAACGTGTGCTAACAACACCTGAAAATTCGGACAAATTTGAGAGATTCTATCATGGCAACAGCCTACAATGCAGCAACCTGTCCCCCCCTATCTCATACATGTTGTTATTTTACTTTGTGGTGCAGATAGACTTGATCATTATCCTTAAACTTGATCTCTGATTGTAGAGCAACAAGCAATTTTTGCTCTACAGACCAACTGTTCAGATTCAACCCCAATTTTCTCTGAATAGAAGTTGCTCTTGTGGCATTTTGAGGATAATTCCTGTCTGATCACCATTCAGGCATTGGATCATCACTCAATGGTAAACTGACATCCATTTCAAACATAATTTATAACACTAGAAAGTAGTTAAGCTAAGTTTTACAATACCTTGTAAGGATCACTATTAACAACGCATGATCTAGGTAACCGGCACGTTAACTGCCAACAGTGCTGGGAGGTTAACTCAAAGAGCAATACTGTGTTTACTATTCTCTGCATTCAGCTGTGAAACACTGTTTTTCGGGCCAGTATCAGGGAACAGGGTAGTAAAATGGTCGTTCAGCTGGGTGAGGCCTGGACAAACATGGAATTCAACATAAGGCAGTAGGTGAGGGTTGCCTAAGAACCTCAGTTCCACGGTTGAGTCTAGGTTGCTTGCAATAAAGTGCAATATAACTTTTCAATACACAAATATATATGTGCAACAAAAAAATGTTGCTGTAGTATAGCCTGTTGCCATGGTACATTCCTTCAAATTTTCGGGTCTTGTTACAGCATATTGAAAAATAGAATGCTATTTTCCATAGTGCTTGAAAACACATTCTTTCCAACTGTGTGTGTGTGTGTGTGTGTGTGTGTGTGTGTGTGTGTGTGTGTGTGAAAAAAAAAATAGTTAACAATCCGAAGATTGGTTTGAACACCACAGTGCTTTACTAGGCATGGTCCTGTTTGGAGGTGGTATGCCGTTGCCTTCCTCAGACCTTCGAACTGACTTACCCAGCCAGTTATAGGGTGGCATGCAGTTTAACGTGGGTTTCGAACGGCGGTCCTACTCGGTATTTTTCACATGAACGATACTGCCAGAGGTGAAAGAAGTGGAAAGTGACAGATAAAAATCCTAGGACCTGGCGGGGATCGAACCCGCAACTTTTGGATTTGTAGTCTGGCACGCTACCACTGTGCAACCGAGGCGCACATAATAATAATTATTATTATTATAGTACTGAAATTTGTCAGCTTTTTATCTGTAAGGAATATTGAAATTGTAATTACGGCGTTTGATTTTCACAAGTCTACTGAATTCATTCATATAATATTTGCCGTATGATCATTCCCTGATTTTATATGGATTTTATGGCTATATTGTATTTCAGTTGCAATCTGGAATAGATGCCCTTGCGTAGCCAAGGGCAAATTAGGAAAACCCTGACTACCTGTATCCCCAAACTGTTAGCCGGCCGGCTGGGGAACCCAACAGCCTGGCAAAACCCACCTTTCAAATGGAAACAAGCAGCTTCCCCCTGTATCTGTAATATCACAGCATCATAAGGCAGGATATTTTTATTTCCCCATTCATTAAATATACTGTGCTACAGTGAAGTGAGGCCTGGCTGCTGAGACATCTGAAATAATACAAAGAAAATGTATCTTTTGCCTTTATTATAGCATCTTCATTCTTGTCTTAAATGCTAATGTTTGTGTGTAAACATGTGTGTAATTTACAACTAACTTTTCCAGGGCCATGGGCAGTATGAAGAGCTGTCAGATGAGAAAGAATTCTTCAACACAACAAAGAAGTCAAAAAATGTTGTATGTCACTTTTTTAAAAGTGATATTTTTCTTTGCAAGGTAATGGATCACCATTTGAAACTATTATGCAAGAAACACCTTGAAGCAAAATTCTGCAAAATTGATGCTGCAAGATGCAAGTTCCTTATAGGTAAGTAACATTTTGAAATAACATCTTAAAAATCTCATCAGATCACTTTCATGTTGAAAGTATGTGCACCTCACAACTATATGAATTTCAAATTTTGTAGTTGGCAGCAAACAGTCTTCGTTTCTTTTAAATCATTATTTACTTATATCTAGATTTTGGCTAGTAACTAGCAATTATCAATGCAAGCATAACATAAAAACGTGTGAAGTATTTCATTGTAGGCCGTGGACATGTCAGTATATCTTGTCACATGGTGAAATACTTAACCCTTAACTATGATTGACCGTTTCTCAGACTGCTGTGAATTTTTGTCTCAAAATATTTCACTTGACCCTGCAAGGAGGAATGGAATCTTCCATGTACCCTATTATTGGCTTACGAGCTACACATGCCAGCATTATTGCCTTGTCGCTGCTCTTTGTTTTGTATTTATTAGCCCAGAGAGGTCTCTGATTTACCGTAGCATTTGTCGTGTTTTTATTGAACACTCCTTCATGGTGGGGAAAGTGACCTTCTATGCAACTTGATTGTTAGACAGGTGTCTGGTGAATCCTCGGATGAAGAATTTTATTTCGGCTATAATGGCCCTGATTTTGATATACTTAATCATTACATTAATTCAGAGCAGGAAACTGAAAGTGATGATGTGACAGGTGATTACGAAGTAGTTTCCCTACTGCGTAATAACAGATGAAGGTAATAAGCAGCCAACAAGGCAAGAGATCATCATATTGTAACTTCCTAGACTGTGACAGGTGGCAAAAAGTCTTAGAGAAAACCCTTCTGTTATGTAAGTATGAAACTGTTCTTCACACAAGATAATCTTGATGAAATAGTTCTCTAGACAAATCTGAAAATACCTAAGCTTAGAACACAGTTTGCTAATGATTGCTTTGTTCTATCTAAAATATGTTGAGCCCTTTGAATTGAAGGCATTAATTGGCCTAAGAGTTTATTCAGTGCTTTTCAAAACAGGGAATGAATAAATTTACAGCCTGTTTGCAAGCAATGGAACAGGCAGAGATGTCTTTAGGTGGAATTTTACTAAAAGAAAGATTTCTGTTTATATAATCTGCTTTACAATTTGGCAACCTGCATGATTGGGAGGAAAGAAAGGCAATTTCAGAAAGATTTGTGTGTTTCATCGAAAAGTGATCTTTGGTACAATGTTAAGTGGAACAGTGTGTGTTGCTGAACTGATTGCACCTTTCCATAGTTGGTGTGGTTTTAGAATCTGTATGTAAAACAGACAGACAAAATATTGATTGAAAATTCTGTTTGACACTGGTACAAATTATTTTAAAATGGTACATTTATTCTGGAAAAGTCAAAGATGGTCAAACCCTTTCAGACAGGACACAGGGTGCTCCTTGATTTGTGAAACCTATTGAAAATGCTTGTAGAAATGTTAGATGACAACTGGTACTCATCAATCAAATTAGACAGTGAACTTTCAAAAAAAGATCTCGCATGTCAGTGCAATGAAAAGAAACAAAAAGGAGATTTCACAGCAATTCCTACCTAATAAGAAACATGGTGTGAAGACATCATTTATGGTTTAACATAAGACTCTGGTTTCCTTTGTGCCCAAAAAGTCCAAAGCTGCAATACTGGTCTCTTCTGTGCATCATTCAGTAAACAATGATGCTGAATCTACATCTGCATAAGCACTCTGCAACTCACATTGAAGTGCATGGCAGAAGGTTCATTGAATCACTTTTATTTCTCCACCACTCCACTCGCTAATAGTGCTTGGGGGAAAAAGGAACATCTAAATCTTTCAGTTTTTGGTTTGATTTCTCTTAATTTATTATGATCATGCCTCTATGTCGAAGGGTACTAACAAAATATGTTCGTATTCGGAAAAGAAAGTTGGTGAAAGAAATTCTGCAAATAAATCTTGCCGCAATGAATAATGCCTTTCATTTTATAATTTTCACCCCAACGTGTGCATCATTTCCGTGATGCTCTCTCCCCTCTATCGTGATGATACAAAATAAGCTGCCCTGCTCTGAACTTTCTCTAAATCAGAAAAACCTAAGATCATCTTAATTTATGACACCAACAAAACATGGTGTCTCGACCAAAGGTGTACAACTTATTCATAAAGTCGGTGGACAATATGACCTTTGGCAATTTTCTTCACTTTAGTGGGTGTTGCTGGTGGTGTGAATTCTTATTTGGTATGTCAAGCTTATCAAACAGCAGGAGTAATGACAAGTTTGAGCTTCATGAAGACTAGCAAGAGAACTAGTTGAACCTAACATGAAACATAGACTTTCTATTGGACACTTGTCACAAGAGCCGAGTGACGAAAGCAGAATAATACTTCACACACAAGATGAGGCTCAGACACCAAAAGAACAGTTCCAAAATAGAAAAATGTGTGCCTTTTCTCTTCCTCGTCTGAAAACTATGTATGTGTCAAGTGTGGTGTTCCAATTTGTTGGGAGTGTTCTAGGAAGGTCTGTGTGAAGTGTATGTAGGTTCAAACTGACAAAAATGATTCTGCATATCATAAGAGGACATGATTAGTGTTTACTTGATATTTTAGAAGTAAAAATTAAGTTTCTCACTCTGCACTTAAGATATACCATAAACTGAAAGGTGACTTCGCATATGCTTTATCATTGTTGAAATAGCATTTTACTATTTAATTATGAACCAAATGTGTAATGCAATCTCTCTGATGATTATCTCTTAGTAGTAAATGAACTATTTGTTATTTTCATAAAACACAAAATAAAAAAAGCAAATATCAGTGTTTTGTCACCATTTTATAAATACTGTGTTGTTAAAAAAAGTCTAGTTTCTACATAGTCTACTTCCAATATGTGTAATGAACAATTGGAAGTTGTGAAAATATATATTCAACAAACCACTGGTTTCAGCCATGAATGAATTTCTGGGAATGCAGAGTTTGGGGCTCTTAAAACTAAATGAAAACTTCAGAATGATGTACAATTACCAAATACTAATGATTAGTTCCACAAATTGGTCTTACATTCAAATTAATGGTTTCTTTAAAGATTTCCATATTTCAAAGTCCTTCATTATTATGTCAGTGAACAATTTTTGAAGTATCTCTTTGCAGATGGTTGGCGCACACACAGTATGGGACCCTATAACAAAAAAGAAATTTCTTTTGAATGAATGCATCAGAATGATATATGTTTGATTGGTTAATTTATTAGTTATTACAGTTAGAATTATAAAAGTCAAATGCTAGTGATTACTGTTTTGCAAATTGGACGTAAGTTGGTGTTAAGTTTTTTTCGGGATTTCTGAAGTGGAGAATCTCCTTTTATATTCTCGAAATCCAACTGTTGAAGGATGCCAATTTCTTCCACGTGATTGACAAATTAGTCTTTTCTGGAATGTAGTCATTCATAATTTATTTTTGATTCTCTGTAACTCTGAAAATGAGTAAATCTGGTTACCATTAGACAAAGAACTATCCAGGTAGCAACTTTTATGTTCAGAAAGGTATTTCCTATTTTAAGTGCCTTTATTAAAGAATGTGAAAATGAAATATTTAGTTCTGGAGATTCATTTGGAATGTTTTTCAAATATTGTTTTAAATGAAAACATTCTGATATGAGCTCATCAACATTGACTTCATGATAGAATTCTGAACTTCCTTTGCAGTTGTTCAGAATAGATTAGTTTTAATTGACAAAGGAAACTAAAACATTTGCTAACTTTCCCATATGCTTATGAATGTTGCTTTAAATGAGAATCCAATGTATCAGTTATAGTCAGAAAAACTTTTACATGAAATATTACTTTGGCACTCAGCTGCACAGTCCATGTATGTTTGAAAAAAGTCCTATGCATGCTGTAAATTCCCTTCCTTTGGGAATTGCCTTTATAGTCAGCATCTGGATTTCTCTGTTTGGCTGATGATTGATACTGATTGAATCTACAGTGTGCAGTACTGATAAAATCGGCAATAGTTGGAAAAAAGCTTTGTAGCAATGTCTATTGCAAAGGTACTGCTCTTTAAAGTTAAATGTCTTGTGTTTACTGATAGTTCTCAAAAAGTTATTCCATAGCTTTGTTCCCAATTATCTTGGAAAAGCTTTGACCTTCATTCTTGTTTCCCCTTGCTGATTAGTGTTACTTGTAATTGACTTTATAGTTTGTCATGATTGTAGCCATTATGCAAAGCATTAAGATCATTAGAACATGTAGACCATCTGGTTTCAGAGAGGGGCTTTAGAACTTTATTTGCACCAAAAAATTCTGTCAAAACCGTGTTGCACGGTGGTGAAATGTTGTGTCTCATAGGGAATGGGAATTGTCTTGATCTCCTGGATTGTGAAGACAGTATCTATAGAAATAATCCTCAATCTCTAGGTGAGCTGTATGCAGATGGGATATATAACTCTTGAGGCGGAACAGTTGCTAGTGGGCAACCTCTGGGGATACTGCCACACCTCAGTTGTATAATGGTTGCCTAGGCATGTGAGGTTCAGTCTAGGTGGACTTGTAGTTCCCTAGCTACTTGCTGTACCAGGATGGATCCTTCAAATGTTTCCAACCCTGGATGGGTGGTTGTATTGTCCAGTGTATGAGGGAAGCTAAGCTCCCTCATACTCAGTTGGTACAAAGTAATTAGGCTCAGGTAGTCATTAATAATATTGTATTTGTTAAGAGGAAAGAGGGGACATTTGAAAAAATGTCCCTTTTCTATGTTAAAGGTTGAGAAGGACTAGCTGGGACTCTAAAATCTGTGAAGAGGCTGTGGAACGGTTCTTAGCTGGGTGGGACCAATAGATCTAAGCAAGTGGCCCTTCTTATGTTCACAGAACTTGGTGATTGACATTACAGTTGAGTTATGTAGCTCCCTTAACTCCAGTAAAGGTGTGATCACTTGCCAGGACTTGGACACTGTAGAACTTCGGGATGAATGGGCATTACAGGGTACAGTAGAAGTGGTGCAATGGATTTGAAAGAACAGTGAAGTGATGTAGAGAACTGCCACCTTCATTTTTACATTCAACTCTCTAACATTGCCAGAATTCATTATGCCAAGGTTCCTCCTATGTAAGGTTAGGCCCTACACAATGACTCGTGAGTTGTTACATATGCCAGCATTTCAGTCATTTAACAGAGTTCTGAAGGTAAACCAACCTGTGGGAAGTGTGGTAAGGCAGCCAGTGAACCTGGGGTGGACTCTCCATCCATGTGTATCAGCTGCTCTGGAAGCCATCCAGTTAGCCACTGTGAATACCCAGTTTTTTCAGAGGAACATAAAATACAGGATTGAAGTCACCAAACATATACACTACAGACACCTAAAAAGAATACAAGGCAATTAAACCACTTGTATTTACCACGTGTATTTACCACATGTATTTACCACTTCCTAGGCACTACTGGTGCAAAAACGTACATACAAAGTTTATGCTTCTACAGACATTGCCCATATTCATCACATATGCTTGTACTTGCATCTGTGTCAAGGTCCTGCCAGCAAAGCTATTGCAGTCCAGGAAACTTTGAGACATTATAGGGCTCTACAGCGATCGTTGAGTGCCCCTCAAAAGCAGAGTGCCCACCAAATCTCCATTTTCTCCTCATCTTCTACAAAGAAGTTGAAGAAAGGATTAAGGCTTTGTTGAAACACTCCCCCAGGTTTCATCGGGCGATGTGATTAGGACATCATGATGGACTGCATGCTTCTGGTGAAAAGGCATCTAACTGCATCTGCTGCCCTTCGTTCCAAAAGTGCCACACCTTCTGGGTGTAAGGATAGGGACAAACTAGACCCACACTGCTGACATGGATACCATACTCCTGTAGAATTGAGCTGTATTTGGGACTGGTTTGGAGGAATTACAGCTGCTTGTGAAGGATAGTCTTTTCTGTGTCTCTCTCCAAGAGACACATTTAAAATAGTGACACACCTATACTTCGAGGCTATCACCTCTACAGGAAAGATGATCTCACTGGTGATAAGATGCAAGGTGGTCTGGCATTTTTTTTTTTTGTAACAGGTGTATTCTACTCCTCACTGGTGCCCTTAACTAGAATGCTGCAGGTGGTTGCTGTCTGCTTACTGGCCTGTATTGATACTACAGTGTGCTCTGTGTATTTACCACCTGGAGAGCCCATTGTTGGTGCAGTCACACGGCTCATTGATGACCTACTCCGCCCCTTTGTCCTTTCAGGAGACTTCAATGCACATAATGCATTATAGAGATCTAACACCACTTGCCGCATGGATTGCGTGGTTGAGGGAGTGATACACTCAACAGAAATAATATTGCTGAACATGGGTCAAGGAACACATTTTAGTATTGCTGCAGGTTCGTCTTCAGCCATAGACCTCTCCTTCTGTTTGCCCTCTTGCAGACACTGCCCATTGGGATGTGAACGACAACTTCATGGTAGCAATCACTACTTTATCTGGCTAAATCTGCCAGATTGAATGTGTCATGACAGGAAGCAGCCGAGGTGACTCATTAACTAAGCTGACTGGGTGAGTTTTAAACAGTTGGCTGTTTTTGAGCAGTATGTAGGTGTCCAGATCTGGGTGAATCACATTACAACAGTGATTTATGAGTCATCTAATGCATAAATCCCAAAATTGAAGGCAACATGTAAGAGGCAGGTTGTCCCATGGTGTTAAAATGTATGTAGGAGGGCAGCTTCGTGGTGATTACATTGGTACCTTATGGCTGTGAACGTTGCACATTTTCAAGCGGTGTGGGTATGGGCAAAACAAATGAGTAAGCAGAGTTCTTGCCAACAGTTTCTGAATTCCATCAGTAAGTCCATATCAGCAAGTAGAGTATGGGATGCCATTAAGAGGATCTCAAAATGGGACTCCCAAACATCAATAGCATCTTTACGAGACCAGGGACATCTATCATCACTAAGAGTTGTTTCTCAGATAATGGCGAAATCATATTGTACCGTTACGTCATATTCTATTTAGGATGCAGCCTTTCACCACTGTTGGGCAATAAAGGAGAGGGTTGGTTTTGATTTACAATCCACCAACACTGAGTGATACAACCAGCCTTTCTCACAGTGGGAACTGGAGTCTGCATTGTCATTAGCTTGTGATAGTGCTCCTGGTCATGACAAGATAACGTACGGCATGCTGCAACAGTGGGAACCACGTTTGAAATTTGGTTGGCAGGAGACTTTCCTAGCTCATGACAATCTATTTTAATTCCTATTTATAACCAGGGAAAGATAGGACTGACTCTGGTAGTTATCATAGCATTAATCTCACCAGCTGTGTCGGAAAGGAACTTATGGTCAACTGACGACTAATGTGGGTCCTTGAAAGCAGGTCCTTATTCAGTCTCTCCCAGTGTGGGTTCAGCTGATATCACTCCACATTGGTAACCTAATCCTGCTAGTGTGAGTCTAAAAGCTTTCTTACATAAGCAACACCTTATTGGAGTATTTAAAATCTGGAAAAGGCCTACGATACTACCTAAATGTTTTACAGAAGCTCTACAAATGGTGTTTTTGTGGATGTTTGTACACTTTTATTTGGTCTTTCCTCTCGGAAAGGTATTTTAGATACAATTTTGGGAGAGTCTTGTCTGACCATTTTAAGCAAGTGAATGGTGTCCTACAAGGGAGGGTGTTAGGGGACACTGTTTTCAACTTTAGGAACAAGGTGAAATGTCTCACCTTTGATGAAAAGCTAACTTGGTTGTCACATCTTAAAGAATTAAAAATAAGATACATCAAAGCTTTAAATCCCCTTAGACATAGATCCTGGGAGCCAACAGGGCACATTTGTTCAAATTTTATAATGCTTTTTGTGCCACCGAGACTTGAATATGGATGCCAAGTTTACGGATCAGCAAGGCCATTCTACCTGAAAATGCTGGACACAGTATGTCATGGAAGTATGACTGTCAATGGGTGCATACCACACAAGTCCAGTTGTTTAGCCTGTGTGCAGAGGCTGGTGGGTTTCCATTTTCTATTTGCTGCCTCCTACTCATGGTATGTTAAGCATACAAGTCTGTCTGTTCCTAACTCACTAGTGTTCTTCACTGTTACACAGCAGCCATTGGAACATTTGTTTCATAACTGTCCACAGGCAATAAGGCTATTTGGGGTCATAGCAAAGGAAAATCGTGAGGTGCTACAGGTACAGAGTTGGAGTTAGGGGATCAACCTGACTACTTAATAGGGCCAGGTTACTTTTAGATCTTTCTACAGGAAGAATTGTACTTCAATTTTTACAAAGATAAATCATTTCAGATTTTAAAATGACTATTCACATTTTAATTTGGTTTACACTGATGGGTCCAAAAAACATGGTAGGCATATTGTATATGTAAATGAAACCTATTTAGACAGTTCACATACTAAGCTGAGTGAGTGAACAGATCAATCAAATCAAGTGAGGGGTTAAAGGCACCAATTTCAAAAGGACAATGTCTCATTAGAGTACACAAAGCTAGCAAAATGTAATTTTCTTCAAATTGTGTTAATGAAATTGATGGAAATGCTCCTGTAACAAATATATTCCATTCCATCCAGTGTAGTAGTTTTTGTGCTAAATACACATTTAACTTTCAAATCCAAAGCTAAAACAGGAGATTACCATGAAGAGGCAAATGCCGCCATTTTTCCAAGTCATTGTTTTATGTTGTATTATCTGATTGAAATGCATGCACAAACCAGTGTTACATTTAAACATAACAAATATAGATATCTTCTATCAGGTGCCTGAAACATAACTGATATAAAACTAGCTGAGAGACTCCATTGTTGTGCTTGACATTGGTTGTGGAAAACCAGCAGTAATACATAGCAGGAAAGATGAAAGAGCTTATTAGCTAAATGTTCATAATATTGAGTGTGGCCAGGAAATCACAAAGATGTCGTAGCTTGCCTCAACAGAAAGTAAAAAAAAAAAAAAAAACTACATGGATGTTCACTGTAAATAAACCTATGCCAAGTTATGGCCGTTGTTTTCTGAACTAAATGCTACACAAATACAGTGGAAGAGAAATAGAAAAGATGGTCCATAAGCAAAGAATACAAGCCTGTGGGTCAATTTAGAGTGGCACTGCAACAGTGTTGTGCATTTTTTTTACTTCTTTGACTTATTGCCTTGCATGTCTGGTTATGAATTTATGTTCTAACTTGGCGTCATTATCTAAGATGAATTCAATGAAGGTGACTATACGGCAGTTGCTATACGCAGTAGAAGTTGATTTTATTGTAATGCAACACCACTTTTTTTGAAGTATAAGCATAAGCAACTATATGTAAAACAGCTTCCCCGTATGAAAAGGGCTATGCTGTATTATAAATAAAAATTATGTTACAGGTAGTATAGCCCATTAAATATATGTTTGAATATTTTTAGGATTAATGCGTCATCCCAATATTTGGCATGGTTTCCTTTTGAAAACAACATTTTCGCCTAGTGTCTTTTAGCCAAGTGCTCTGGCTAATCTTATGGAAAAAAGTGTGTTCTCATAATGCCGAGAAATAATTAGGAGCATTAGGATCTAATTAGTGAGAGGTACATATCAATGTATTTTTTGATGGACAAGCTAGCTGACCCCAAGAAATTGAAGGATGAAACTACTCTTACGATAAGGTTCAGGGCTCCTTTTTTTTTTTTTTTTCTTCCTTCTCTAGTGCATGGAACTGTTTAAATTGTGAAATTACCCTTTCAGAAAGCTTGAGAAATGCTTGTAAACTTTGTAATAAATTTGAATTATATGTTTTTCAATTCCAGTAGTAACACACTGGACTTGCATTCGGGGGGGGGGACAGGGGTTCAAACCCACCTCCGGCCATCCAGATTTAGATTTTCTGTGATTTCCCTAAATCACTCCAGGTGATTCCTTTGAAAGGACACGGTCGATTTACTTCCCCAACTTACCCAAAACTCAAAGTGTGAGCTCCATCTCTAATGACCATGTTGTTGACATGACATTTAATTCCTAAGCTTTTTCCTTCCTTCCTTCCTTTCTTTCCTTCTTTCTTTCTTTCTTTCTTTCTTTCTTTCTTTCTTTCTTTCTTTCACTTAAAAGAAGTCAGTCTTTGAGAAAGAAACCAGAGTTTCTAAATTCTGGCCCCCCCCAGAATTCTGGGCTGGGTGCCCTGGGTTTGTGTGCCCCTATGGTAGAAATGGTAGCAACAGGTTTGTGTATGTTAGGTTTATTCATAAAACCTTTGATTGTGATTATGTTTAATGAACATACTGTATGTGACTTTGGATTGTTTTACAGTCTAACATGCATATATTAGGAGCAAAAAGAAAAATGAGCTTTGCATTTGTCTTCAGTAACATCTACATCTACATGGGATACTCTGCAAATCACATTTAAGTGCCTGGAAGAGGGTTCATCGAACCAACGTTATACTATTTTTATCTCCTATTCCATTCTCGAATAGTGCGTGGGAAGAAAGAACACCTGAATCTCTCCGTTAGAGCTCTGATTTCTCGTATTTTATTCTGATCATCATTTCTACCTATGCAAGTGGGAGTCAACAATATATTTTCGCATTCGGAGGAGAATGTTTGTGATTGGAGTTTCGTAAGTAGCCCATGCCGCAGTGATAAGCGCCGTTGTTGAAATGATTCCCATCCCAGATTCTGTATCATTTCCGTGATGCTGTCTCCCCTGTATCATGACAATACAAAACGAGCTGCCCTTCTTTGGACTCTTTCGTTGTCCTCTGTCAAACCCACCTTATAAGGATCCCATACTTGGCAGCAATACTCCAAAAATGGATGGACAAGTTTATGTGGAGTTTATGGCCTTCGCTTTTGATTGATTTTTATCTTGTAAACAAAGTTTAACAGATTTCTTTTCTTACTCATGTGGATGGCTTCACACTTCTCATTATTTAGTCACTTGCCAATTTTTACACCATTGTGATATCTTATTCAGATCGTTCTGCAGTTGGTTTTGGTCTACAGATGATTTTACTAGACGGTAAATGGCAGTGTCATCTGCAAACAACCTAAGAGAGCTACTTAGATTTTCTCCCAAATTGTTTATGGAAATAAGGAACAGCAGAGGACCAATAACACTACCCTGTGGAACGCCCGATATCACCTGTTTTACTCGATGCTTTATCATCGATCAATACAAACTGTGTCCTCTGACAGGAAATCGCCTATCCAGTCGCAAATTTGGGGTAATATACCATAACAATCCAGTTTCATTAAAAGCCGTTGTGAGGTTTGGTGTAACAAGGATAAATGCTTGATTACAAATTGTTTCTGCTGTGTGAGAAAGGAAATTAGTATGTCTTATTACTTTGATGTTGCAGGCAGTGTACTTGAGAAAATAAAAATAATAATTATTAAAAAAAAACTACCCTTAAATTTCCTGTTAATTTCAAAGAAATATTGGTATATTTTTTCACTTTTCAGAATTTTCACTGTATTTCATTATGTGATTCTTTGTTTGTGTGTGTGTGTGTGTGTGTGTGTGTGTGTGTGTGTGTGTGTGTGTGTGTGTGTGTGTGTAGTAAGGTTATTCATTACAGGAGATGAAATATAGATTTTGGAATTAGTTGAGAGGTTCTAATAGGCAAAATTTCTGTAATCTTTAATCGACATATTTTGAGCAAGGATGTGGAGTATTTGAATTACAAAACTGATACAAAATTCTAACTTCAACTTATATTACTCAGTCAAATTCCCATTAGGAATGACTGTTAAGAGCACAAATACAATTGCTTATGTATATTTTCTTTTACGATTTAGTGTTGAGGTTTACTTTAGTACTACAGGCATATCACATTGACAAAGAATTTGTGTTTTATGGTGTTAACAATTGACTCTGGTGGGGTCAATGCAATTTCATAAAGCACAGGTTCTTCTTTAGTGCATTCACAGAGTTTCTGTGACACAAGAACATCTATTGAGTCCATCCAGAGAAACATCCAATTAATATGACATACTGTATGCTGCAAGAAAGCTTAATAGCTTAATGATAAAACCCACAGTTGATGGCAGGATTTCCACTGAAACTAGTTTTGGTATGTAAATAAGTATTTTGCATCAAGGTGCATCCACAAGTCACATTTGTAACGCAAACACGGACTGACAGAAGAGTTTCAAATTACAGTGATTGTTAATAAAGGAAAGCTATCAATCTGTAGCTAACCTGTCTGGTGGTACCACTCTGGCTAACAGTGAGGATGGGTCTTTTGCTGATAGAACTCTTTAAAGGGATCATGATTGTATAATCCCATCAGGTCTTTTGTGGTCTTCATACTCACCTGGTACTAGGAGGGTTAATATGGTTTGTGGGCTGAGGGAGTTGCCAATTCTTGTTTTGCAGGTTCTTAACAGTGGCGCACACACAGGAGCAGCTGTTGCCGTTTGCACAGCACCCAGTGTTTTCTTCGGTGTCAGCTAGGATCATAGGAAAGCTGTCAACAGGAACTGGGCTATGACTGAGGATACTATCTTGCAGATATTATAATGCAAGGAATGTCTCTTTGTACACACTTTGCCTTGCCCAAAGCAATTTGTCTACTGACATCAGAATCATTGGATCTGTTGTCCATTGAGAGCAAATAGGATAGTATGTGCACTACTTGCAACCTTTTGTAGCAAATCTGAATTGTGGTTGAAGTATGATTGAAGCACAATATAATAAGTTACATGATTCTGAAATTCTAATGAACAGTTTGCTTCTCTGCCAGTGATCATCCATGCATTGTTTACCAACTGTATAAAACGTAAATTTAATTACTGAATGCCATTAATTTGTGCTGTTAAGATTTTATTCATGCTAATGTATTCTTTTTGCAGTAAGTCTTTCATCAGTTTCTAACATATTTTTATATTTACAGAGAGACTTCATGTGAAGACTTTCCCAACAATCTTGTGTATAGGGGAAAGTCAGGTGAGAAGCCGTGTCACAAACTTTCGAGAGATGAAGCAATGCGAAGAACATTGTACTGACACTTTGGAGTGGCATATTGCTAAGTCTGGCGTATTGGTATATAGTGGTGACCTTAATGTGCCTCCAGAAATAAGTCACTCAAAAAAGAAAGTTAAACCTGTTCGTGGTATCAGGGGGCAAAGTGATGATTCAGACGATTCAGACTATTAGTTTGAGGAACTTCGTCGAATCATCAAATGCAGGCTTACTAATCGCTACTGATCACATTTCATTATATTATTTGATAATTTTATAATAAATTATTAAAGTGTTGCCTAATTTGTGAAAAAGTGTTGTTATTGCCTATACTTCACATCCTCTTTTAATGAATATATTGTCTGTCATTCCTGCTTGGGTATAATTTGGTTTGTTTTCCCCTTTTCCCTTTGCACTTTAGAGCATTATATCATCAGCATTATCATAACAGGCATGACACCTCACACTATTTTTCATAGAGACATTGCACAACATGTGCCTTCTTGGTTTCACAGGATGTCAACCACCTTTTCCCCTGGCCCCCTAGATCACTAATTGAAGATTTGTGGGATATGGTGAAACAACAGTCTTGCTGTGAGCCAGGGCCAATCCCCACAGATGCACTTCGAAACCAGGTGAATGCAACGTGGTTCACTATACCACAGGGCACCATTTACACGCGATATGAATTAATGCTATCATACATGGTACAAGATCAGGGCCTGTGCCTACTAGTAACAGCTGTACACTTGTTGTACTAACGTGACTGAAATGCTAACTTCATATTATGAGAATAAAGCAAAGCATTGAATTAAAATTTGTCAAGGCTGGGATTCAAACCCAAGTCTCCTGCTTACTATGCAGTTGTCCTAGTCGTTACACCACCCTGCTACTCTGGCTAGTACAACTGCACAAACTACCTAAGAATCCCTCCTTCCCCAACACAAATTTTGCTTCAATTTTCCTCTTTAGTACATATCAGTAATTGGGAGACCTGGTTTTGAATCCTGGCTTGGCACAAATTTTAGTTCAATGCTTTTCTGTAGTCTCATTATCTGACATAAAGTAGACTCTAGATTTGTTTCAGGAAGTTGTATCTATTTTGATGGGGATATGTAATGTCTGGAAAGTATATAAAACACCATGGAGTCCAGTGCAAGTTAGTAACAGTGCAACGTTAAAATTTTGCCTAACATGTTGTGCTAGATCCTAGTAGCACAAAATAGCCATATAAAAAAATCATGCCATTGTAGTGTAACCATCGCTTCGCGCTTACACTACCGTTTTATTCCTGCCATAAGATGTACGTGTACGTCAAGATAGGAATAGGGGTTGTAAAAACAAAAACATTTATTGTGTGCCTGACCTGTGTTTGCACAGGGCTATGCCATGGTCATGGACAGGAGTGGGTGGGTTAGGAAGCAGTAACTATCTACGGCCGTTGGCACAGAGTGAACGCCAAGGAATACTACAAATCCCGGAACGCTGCAAAGAACATCATCTATATGATGATTGTAGAGAGAGACTGTTTTTTATTAAATAAATAAGTATAATTATATGTCAAACCTTAGACTGAGAAGGTTGTATTTTAGCTGTTTTAATATTTTAATATCAAAGTTATACAAATCAATATCAGACAATACATTTTGTTCATTGCAAGTGGTTTACTTATTTAGTAGTGGATATACTTTTTCTCCCAGGAATGTAGCTTGCCTGCATGTCAACTGGTGGGCTCCGAACACACAGAAGAAGCAATAATCAGCCTCACTGCATGTCAGTATGCATAAATACAGGACAGATTTTTATAAAATGTGGTTCCTGGAGAAGAGTTCATGCTAGTAACTTGAAATGTTCTTATCTGCCAGGACACTACACCAACTGTATTATAGTGTGCATAACTGTACACAGTGACCTTACTGCAATGCAATTAGGGCCATTTATAGATGTGACAGTTTGAAGCTGACTAGTGACATGAAAAAGTCTGATCTAGATGAGACTTCATTCTTACAAATGTGAATTTTGCTTCTGATATGCCTGTACAGACAGTAAATGTCAGAACAAAGGTTCAGCAACAATAAAAAGTTAGGGAAATAACCTGTTTGCCCATTTGCATATGGCAAATGAAAATATAAAATTTCAATTAGATTCAGGTGCATCAGTAATGTTTCTCAGCAGTTAAACATACTATTAGGAAGCCCTCAATTATAGAATTAGTGAAAACAATTTTTGCATTCAATGGACAAAACATTCCTGTCTTAGGATTACATTGTCTGTCTGCACACTACAAAGTCAATGCTATTTAATGTCTTGTGTTCAAATAATAGTTCAAACATTTTTGGACTTTTGATATGGTACTCTTGGTTCTTATTTCAAAAACACTGACCAAACCACACAACATTACAGTCAAGAAAGGAGAATTTTGCAATTTTTCGTGGAGTCTCACAGCTCTACCAGTTTATGCAGGACACCATTTCTAGTTGAGCTCTGTTTGGTTCCTTATTGCCTGCTCAGCATGGAAAGCATAGAAACTCAAGTCAAGAGCGCTCTCTCTCTCTCTCTCTCTCTCTCTCTCTCTCTCTCTCTCTCTCTCTCTCTCTCTCTCTCTGTGTGTGTGTGTGTGTGTGTGTGTGTGTGTGTGTGTGTGTGTGTGTGTGTTCACTGTGGGTGGCAATGAAGTATCAAAGAAATCACCAATGGTATCTCTTTTTGCATATTGTTGTGGCATCTCATTACAGGTGGTTGCCATTTTCAGTGTGAAGCAGAAGTACAATGTTCATGTTTTACTCCCCTGTCTCTACAATGGGAAGTTCTTCAGTTGTTGCATCATTGGGATGTAGTCAACACCAAGCTGTTGACTGAATGCCATCACACACAGCCCAGTATGGATAAACAGACTGTACACATGACATCACAATGGGCATCAGTCTACTCCTCCACAAAAGTGCTTTGATTGGTCCCTCCCAGAAGGTTTTTTGTCAGCATTTACCCATATACTTTGTAGGACTGCACTGAAATATAAAATGGTTAGTGGCAGTAGATACATACTGAATGTTTCTGTTCATTGTACCAATGAACTCTACCATACATTGTCTGGGAAAACCCCATGGTTCCATGACCATGGAGTCTTACTCATGAAGTGGGTCCTATGGAACAGAAAAACAAATAAAAAAAAATACCATCAAGTACAGTGTTGGTACTGACGTCATTTTTTTTCTATAGAAGGGTTGCCAGAAATAATCATGGCTGTGCCACAGACCCTACCATCCTCAGTCAAATAGTGAAGTGGAAAGATGTGTGAGAACATTTATGTCATAATTGGACAAGTTATGTCACCCACTCATAGGACCAGGTCCTTAATGTGTATTGGTCTATGTACCACTCATTGCCAAGGGTCGATAAGTCGGCAATAGAACTACTGCATAGATGTCATCATAATATCAAAAAAATTGTGTGTATAAACAGATGAACTGGCATGTTTTGCAAAATAACCTACTTACCTCCTCACAATATGGTTTCAGACCCATCTTTCCACCTTCATAGTAGTTGGGACCATTATTTAAAAAAAATATGATTCATTTGAGAATAAAGAAATAACAAGTGCAGCCCTATTGGATTTGAGAAAAGCCTTCAACACTGTCTCCCATAGAATACTTACCATAAAGCTCCAGTACTATGGAGCTGTCCAGTACTATGAAGCTGGTGAGGTTGCTCTTTACCTTATTGAGTCATATCTGAGCAATAGAGAACAGCTAGTAACTGTAAACAGTCAAAGATCAGACTGCTTACCGGTTACAAAAGATGTCGTACAGGGTTCGGTACTTGGTCCTTTCCTGTTTATTGGATATATACATCATTTACCCTCAACCTTGCCTTGTGAAGCAATACTGTATACAGATGACACAACTCTTAGTGCACATGTTGATAATCTAAAGGAACTGTGTGTGGCACAATAGAAACACAGCAATGGAAAGATGTACCACTTGGTTCCTGGCAGATTGTTTACAAATTAATGATAGTAAAACAGAATAGATTGTTTTAAATTTAAATATATAGAAAAATTGTGCTCCAAACTATTTTGGGTAATTTACCTATTGTACAAATTGAGGAATAATGTAAATGCAACTCTGTTAGTGTCTGCATATTCTGGGGTTTTCCTCTCCCACCTTATCCATGGAACACTACTATGGGAAAGCAGCTGTCTCAAAAACTGTTTTCAAATAGCAAAAAAGGTCATCAGATGTATATTTGCACTTACCTCAAGAGAATAATGTAAGTCACTTCAAAGAACTTAATATCATGACAGTCCCTAGCCTGTACATGTATAGCTGCCTTCAAAATGTTGTTGAGAATCTAAATAAATTCGATCTTAGGATGTCAATATACCAGTGCAACACAAGAACTGTACAGTCAATTGAGGTACTATACAGTTGACTGGCAAAGGTTCATAACAGCCATAAACACCTTGGCCTTACATTATTCAACAGATTTCGTAAAGCTGTCTATTCTGTTCCTTACAGTACATTTGAAAATGTTTTAGCAGAGTTGGTTAAGAAAGAAGCATACTACTCAGTAAAATAATATCTGGAATCAGACTTAAGTGATAAAAAGTCGAAACACAATAAGAGTGGAAACAAATAACATACACAAAAAGGACTGTTAACATGTTCCCACATATAATTTTATATTATGAATATAATTCTAAGATTATATGGAAAACTGTATTATTAATACAATAACATGAAATCTTATGTGCCTCTAGTTTTTGTTTTATATTCAATTTGTTGTACACCAATAACATGTAAAATGTTCAAAGGTGAATGAATAAATAAGACTTTACTTAACATAGTACATCTGTCTCAGCTAATGTTTTTTCATACTAGATTTCAGTTGGTATTGAAATAAATACTGAGAATTGAGTGTGCATTGTTTCAGAAAAGAAGACAAAGAGAAATAACATAGATTGAAAGGAATAAAGTAATATGTTAAGGCAAAGAAAAGCTGACCATGAACACTGGATCAGGAAAACCAAGCAGAGGCAAAGAAACAAAGCAAACTAAAATTGACTGAATAAATAAAATGTTGCATTTATTAACCATTATTATTTTATTTTCTAAACCAGGTTACATTTGACAAAATTTGATATGGAACACTAAATGGGGAGTTGAAAGCAGTGCAGTGAAAGATTTCTAGTCTGTTAGCCATAAGTGTTATGAGCATATCTGAAAACAATGTCAAGATAACATTCAATAATTTATCGTAATTCAAAACAAAGGTTATACTGATGTGCTAAAACAATTTTTCAGAAGGTTTTTTATAATAGTCATCTAAAAAAATTAATACACAAAGTACTTCATTCTGAGAACTTCTAACTGCTTTTCACTTGGAGACAGTGGCTTGTTAGTACTGGACTGGATGGCTGCATCATCTGTGGGGAAAAAGAAGAAATATCAAAACTTGATACAGAGGGCTAATACAGTATAGTTCATAAAATAAAATTCTCGTAGTAGTAGCAAAACACCAAAGAATAAGAATAAATTTTGCACCAAAATTCAACACGTGATGAATTTATTTTTCATTTAATACACTATTTTGTATAAAATACTCCAATCTTCATCACACATACCAAAATTTGATTATGAACATTCAACCTTGAAAGTTGTCAATATTAAACTCAATGGAGGTGGAGGGAAACAAAGGCTGCACAGCTGTCATCATTTACAGGACAGATTATATAGCTAAAACTGGAATTGTTTTAAATGAAAATGGGATTATATCCCTGGAAGTAGACCCAGCCCCTGAATTTTACAGGGAATCACAAGAGTGCTTAAATGCTTGTTCTGACATTAACACTCCAATTTATCAGCAAAAGTTTAAAGTGTTGAAACCTAGAACCCCATCTCTCAGAGTTCAGATTAGGACCCATAAGCATGATTTTTTTATTTGCCTGCTTGTCTACTATATCAGCAATCTTGCATATCCATCTGCCAAATTTATACTGCAAATTCTGAAACAGTTTTACATTTATGATAACTTCTTAATCCTGAATAGGAAGGTTCTCAACAGGTTTTCAGACAATATTTCCACTCTAGTTTCCTTATATATGAAAAACTTGTATACCAATGTACCAGTTAAGGAAACTATTAATATCATTACTGATAATCTCGCAAATAGAAGTACTCTTATTCAAGACAAGGCCGATGAACTTGTAGCCATCCTTCATATCATTACTTTATACAATTAATTTTCATTCAACAATCAGGAAAGGTAGTAGTTTGTGCCCCACTATAGGTTCTTCTTTCTCTCATCTTCACATTTGTATGTTTCTGGATCAACAATGATCATTATATTCTTACTTCTCACAAATATTTGTCCTTTTCCCTGAATATGACATGATTTCTGATGGTCTATTTGGCAACAATCTTAAGTGTACAGCTTAAATAATATTTAGAATTCATCACTTGTTATAAGTGTGTGTTGTTTATTTCCATATATATTGCAATTTCTGAGGTTGAGCCGAGGCACCAGCTTAATAGTACAGGTTAGATGGTTGTAAATGAAATTTTCTTCTTCACTGTCAGAAATAGTTAGATGTTTGAGAAAGGGAGTGGGAAGCAGGAATTTGCAAATGTGCAAAATGAGGAGTGGATGCTAGCTATACAGTCCTGCAGTCACCACAGACTCACCAGTGTCATGGCTCTCTTCAGTATGGAATTTATTTAAGAGAAATAAATAAAATTCCACTTAAATCTGCTAAAGTCATACATGTGGTGGGCTTTGTGGAAAGACAGAACATTTCACAATAAGAAATTGTCGTTTTATTAATTCAGTAAAGGAGAGCTAGATAACAATAATAAATGAAATAAACCACAATTTGCGATCAGTTATGGCTTTACTGTACTAAGTTTAGATGGAATACCCAAGTGCGGCAAATGAAAATTTGTGCCCAGCCGGGATTCGAACCCGGGATCTCCTGCTTACTAGGCAGACGCATTGACCACTCCACTACCGAGGACACAGTGACCAGCTGACTGCAGAGGATTCTTCCCTGCACGTCTCCCGCCACACCCAAATCTTCATTTGCCACGCTGTCTCTTTCCTATTACCACAGCCAAGTACAGTAAAGCCATAACTGATCGCAAATTGCATATTATTTCATTCATTGAACGCTGTAACATCGTCAAATATATAACTGAGAACAATAATAGTTTGGTAATATTAATATACAGCTGAAAACGTGAAGAGTAGCAAAAGCTTAAACATTACAGTGTTTCCATTTTCTTGCCCTAAACTGTATGTACAAAACAATAAAATTGCACAAAATAATTCATTCTTTGGTAAGCCACATTAGATTAGACATACTTTTCATTTCAGTAGATCCAAATGGAAGTAGTCCTCTTGGATGTGGAACATGTCAGAACAAAATACAGCATCAGAACCCAGTGCAAAGAATATGCTTTACAGGCAAAAATACTATATAGATAGGATGGGGGGAGAAGCCAAAAAGACAAATATACGCACGCACAACCACTATGTCCAGCCACTCAAGTGCCACAAGCATCTAGACTGTGACTGAGGTGGGGAGTGGAGGGGGAAAGGATACTGGGTAAAGGTGGGGATGGAAAGTTCTGTGTCACATGACGGCTTGTAAAGGCTCTGATAGTTGGGAATTTGAATTGCAGCAATGAATACAGTGAAGGGAAGGGGCAGGAAAGGATAAAAGGGAGATGTAGAGTAGTGTGGGGACGGAGTAGGGGGATTTGATATAAGAATAGTAAGAAAAAAAATAGGAAGAAAGGAAAAATATGGGTGTGTGTGTGTGTGTGTGTTGTCCTTAGGTTAGTTTACCTAGGTTTAAGTAGTTTGTAAGCTACGGACTGATGACCAAGCAGTTTGGTCCAATAGATTTACAAACATTTGAACATTTTTTGATAGTGAAAGTAGCAAGACACAGTTGCAAGGAAGACATAAGATACAGGATAATGAGTGGGGAAGGAAGGGAAGGGGGAGATGTTAGGCATAGGGTGTGGGGACGGGAAGTTATCTTAGGTTGAGGCTAGGGTGGTTGCGGGACCGTAGAATGTGTTGAAGGGACAACTGCCATCTTTGCAGTTTAGAAGAGCTTGTGGTGGAGGGTAGGATCTAGATGGCTCAGGTATTGAAGCATACACTGAAATCCAGAGTGATAAGTTCAGCTGCATGTTATGCCACAGAGTAGTCCATCTTGCTTTTTGCCACTGTCTGGTGGTGGTCATTTATCCTGATGGACAGCTGGTTCGTCGTCATACCAATAAAAAAAAAAAAAACTGTGCAATGATTGCAGCAGAATTGGTATATCACATGGCTGCTCTCACAGATGGCTCGACCTCTGATGGGGTAGGATAAGCCTCTGACAGGACTGGAATAGGAAGTGTTGGGTGGGTGGATTGGGCAGGTTTTGTATTGGGATCTTCTACAGGGATATGATCCCTGTGGTAAGGGGTTGGGGTTGAGAGTGGCATAGGATGTTGTGGAGGTTGGGTGGGTGATGGAACACCACTTTAGGAGGGGTCAGGGGGATCTTCGGTAAGATGTGTCTCATTTCAGGGCATTATAACAGATAATCAAAGCGCTGACAAAGGATGTGATTTAATTGTTCGAGTCCGAGGTGATAATGGGTGATAAAAAGGACACTTCTTCATGAGGTATTGGGCTTGGAGTCTGAAGGACGTGGAGAAAGGTTGTGTTTGAGAGCAGCAAGACCATGGGCATGTGGGATATTGATGTACAGGAAAGTGGCATCAACAGTGACAAGTAAGGATCGAGAAGGTAAAGGGGTGGGATGGCGGAGAGTCTGTGAAGGAAGTGGCCGGTATCTTGGATGTGGGAGGCTAGGTTTCGGACAATTGGTTAGAGGTGCTGGTCAACAAGGGCTGAAATTCATTCTGCAAGGGGACAATATCCAGACACAATTGGGCATCCAGTATTGTTAGGTTTATGGAATTTTGGGAGCATGTAAAATATAGGTGTGTGGGGTGTTGTTGGAGTGAGGATGGAAATGGATTCAGGGGAGAGGCTCTGAGAAGGGTCATAAGATTTTAACAGGGACTGTAGGTCATTTTGGTCTTTTGGGATGGGGTAGTCCTGGCAAAACTTGTAGGTGGAGGAATCAAACAATTAACGCAGGCCTTCTGTCACGTAATCACTGCAATTCGTTACAACAGTCTTCAGGGAGGATGATTAGGATGGCATCTGTTTTGAGGTAATGCAAGTCTGCCCTTTCTTCTGCTGAAAGGTTGGTGTTCTTAGGGAGAGACTTGGGGAAGGACAGTGATGCCAAGTTGGATGTGAAGAATTCCTAGAATGTGACCAGAGGCTGGTTAGGTGGGAGTGAGAGAGAGTCATGGTTAGATGGTGGCATGAATTGGAAGAGGCAGGGTTCAATGTTGGAATTCAATTGGTTTTGACTGGAAGGATTGATGGCAAAGTAGTTTTTCCACTGTTGGGATCAGCGGAAGGAGAGGAGGTATTTGACAAATCCAACATGGTTAAATTTGGATGTGGGGCTGAAGGTGAGACCTTTGGATAGGACTGAAACTTCTGTGGGGTTGAGGATTTTGGCACAAAAGTTAACAACAGTATTCTGGGATTTTTTAGGTTTTAGGTATTGTGGATTGTTGTTGGGGAAATTTGGGGGGGGGGGGGGGGCAAGTGTTAAAGGAATGTAATAAATATAGTATGCAGCATTGGTCATTTTTTATTAATGTTTTTGCAGATCGATTTCGATCACATAATGATCATCCTCAATGCACCAGTCATTGTAATACCAGCTATGCATAATCATAACCCATATTAGCTGAATGTAACAGATTTTTTTTTGAACATATCAATGTAGTGTCCAACCATAAAATGAGCTCATTTCATGGTTGGACACTAAATTGATATGTTCAAAAAAATCTGATATTACGATGACTGGTGCATTGAGAATGATCATTATGTGATCAAAATCGATCTGAAAAAACATTGATAAAAAACAACCCATGCTGCATACTATATTTATTACATTCATTGTTTTGTGGTCGCTGAGCACACCGTTCCAAAAAAATGGAATCAAACCTCAAGTGTTAAAGGTGTATGAGGCAAGGCCTAGGTGCTATGATGGGTTCACAGGGAGGAACACTGGGTGTGATAGGGGTTGGCTAGTGGTGCACTAAGGTGGCAATGGATGTCAGCAGGCTGGATAATTTATGAAGGTGGTGTCTGGAATGCCCCTCCAACTGCTGGAGTGCAAGGAATTCAATTTGGGGTATGAGATTTATGTATTGGGGATTGCACATTAGGAATATCTTTTGGAGGGAGCAGAGGTGGTTCATGGATGCTTGTGCCTTGGAGATCTGTTTTTGGAGTACTAGGTGTGTGAGGGGCAAGGATTGAAGGAATCTGAAAAGGTGAAGGTCATTGTGAAAGGAGGGATGGGACCCAGAGAAAGGAATTTTAATTGTTAGGCCAATGGGAGGGATTTCATGGTTTATGCACCATTGGAGAAATAGAATGCGGGACTGGGTTTTGGCCAAGCACAAGGAAACTCTTCTGAACTGCTGCAGAAATATGGGGCAGTGATCCATTGGAGCAGGATGCTGTTGGAAAATGGTACATGATCGAGAAATAGGCAGAGGATGGTGTTAGGAGGTAGGGAGGGGTGCAGGATAGCTAGAAAGGGTGCACAAAAATACCCAAAAAATTCACAGAATTATGCATCAATACACCAGTATGAAAAACTATGAACCAACGTGCAAAATCAAGCACCAGTTTGGAAAACTATGAACCAACACGCAAAAATTGTGCACCAGTACCTATAAATTCATAGCAATGTGAGAAATTGCTCACCAATACGTGAAAATCTATTCAAAGATGCACATACATCTAAAATCTGGTAAAGACAAGCAAGGATAAGCAACAATACGCACAAACAAGTAAAGTTGAGTAAAATGCGTATTATGTCGAGGGAAGTGATGGAAAATGATTCATGCAGAGGATGGGACATGGAACAGATTAAAAAATGTACTGGATTGTGTAGCACCAATAGATGTGGGAAGGGAAATTCAATAAACAAATAAAAGTAAATAACAAATAACATCGGTGAAATATACAAGGAAGACAGCAGAAATGTGAATGTAGTAAAGACAGGTATAATTGCTACATCAACAATCCATGCCATAATATAGCACTGTTGTGAGTGGACAGGACTATTAATTCTGATACGGATAAATTGCAACAAGAAATGTAAGGAAACAAGAAAAAGAAGGAATGAGTAAAGAAAGTTAGAGGAGTAACAAAGGATAAATGCAGGATCTGGGAAGGAGGAAGGGCCGTTTGGCAAAATTTTAACAATGAAAAATCTGATTGGATTGTCAATAATGGAGCATAGCTAGCAACTCAGTATATATCCTGTATATACACTGACTATTGAAAGTCTTATTTTCAATAATTTACCATAAAGTATAAAAAATTTAGCTACAAAATCCGATTGGATTGTCAATAATGGAGCATAGCTACCAACACAGTATATATCCTGTATATACACTGACTATTGAAAGTCTTATTTTCAATAATTTACCATCAAGTATAAAAAATTTAGCTACCAATGAAGATCAGTTTAAGAGGAACCTAAAAGACATTCTAGTGGCCAACTCCTCCTACTCCATTAGTGAATTTCTAAATTGTACCAAATGATACATGCACTAATACTATATTAGTATTATTATATTATCAGCAAAAAGAAAAAAACCCTTAAAATTTTATGTATCTGTATTTATATAATAAGTGTGTGTATCTGTATTTATGTTATTAGTGTTATCTATTATTCAACTTGTAAATTTTGTTTCTTGACATGTTCCACATCAGCGAGGATCCACTCAACTTGGATCTACGGAATGAATAACTAATCTAATCTAATCTATTTAACAGTTATATATACAGGATTACCAATAAGATCCTAAAAAACATTCTGGTGCATCTCCTGAATTTCTGAAACTTCCAGTGCCATTTTATAAAAAGGGTGGCCCAACAAAGTAGCAATTTAAAAAATTCTAGTCTTAAGGAAAGTTATGGAAAACTAACTACTTTTAAATTGCATGGTTTCCCAAAAAGCTTAACTACAATAGCAGCGGTAGTAGATTTGATTACAAGAGTAAAGCACAGTTTTTCAGAAAAAGAATCTGTAGATCAAACACTTTATAACCTTCAGTAAAGTGTTTGGCTACAACTTATAAACAAGTTCAGTAAATGTGGAATTGCAGGCACTTTTGTAGGGGGGGGGGGGGCAGAGGAGGGTGGCAGAGGAGAGAGATTCCCCTCTAATTAAATAATTTCTAGGATTCCCCCCCCCCCCAAAGAATAATTATAAAATGATTTCCAGTCCATGGTGTACAGCAATCAGTGAGAATAAATATTCCTTCAAACTGTCTTGATTGCAAAAAAGATGCCAATCAAGACGGTTTGGAGGAATATAAAGAATAATTCTTACATGTCGGCACTGTATTTGTCTTTTTATTGTAAGCAGTATTACTGCACTTTGTAAGTACATGAAAACACAACACTTTCAATGTAGAGCTACTTGGTATGAGTACAACCTGTAGCTAAGCAAAGGTATATCACTAATACCAAGTAAAGGTAAAGTTCCACTTTCTGGCCCTAGATGGATCAGTCAGGCCCTTCCAACTGCCATGTCATCCTCAGCCAATATCTTTGTTAGATGCGATATGGAGGGGCATGTGGTCAGCATACCATTCTCTTTGTCATTGTCAGGTTTCTTGACCTTGGCATCTATATTAATTGGTTGAGTAGCACTTCACTTGACCTCACAAGGTTGAATGCACCCAGTTTCAGTCCTCCCACCAAAGAAAAGTCCCTGGGAGTACTGGGAATTGAACCTGGGTTCTCGTTATGTCAGTCAGCCACATTGACTACTCGGGTATGGAGGCAGACAAAACTAAGTAAAGTAAACAATGAACATTTCTCAGGTTCATTTCCTGAATTGGCATTCAGGGTCATAAATCCCTTCATTCTGTGACAACTATGATGAATGCCACAGAAATTTTGTCACATTAAAGCAAAAATGTATGTAAATTTGCTTAGTAGATTTTTATTAATATGTATTGGTCTCAATGGTACTAATACTACTGTTTTATGTAAATAATACACTGCTACTAATACTAATATTATTACTAGTACTGGTATATGTATGGCACCAAGTATTGAGTTCTTATATAATAAATGATGGAGGAAACATAGTAGTGGTTTTGGTTTCATTCTCTATGTGTACTTACCAGATGATGAATTTTTAGTAATGCTGTCCTCTAGCTCTCTATGGAGGATGTAGTTCAGAGTATTATCAGGTACCCATGGATTATTTGAGCTGTGAGGAACAGTAACTACAGGTGAAGATGAATGTCGAGCACATAATGACTGCAGTGAAGCAGAGCGTTGTGAGGAACTTATATCCAACATGCAGCTCTTTGAGTTCACATCCTTTACCTTCCTGTAAAGTTTTTATAAGAAACTTAAAAAGTCACACAGTAGTTTCATGTACACAAATCTTTTGGTACAGAAATGGTAGAAAACATTTTTTACACCATAGGACCGTAATCTGCCCCTTTTCCTTTTGCTCCTTGCTCTCACTATGAATTGTTTCTGCTCAGTGTATATTGGCCTTAACAACAATAGTGTGTTATACTCTGACATTCTCTTAATGCCACTCCCTGTTTTTTCTTTTTCACTTTTACATTGAGGAAGTTTCATTTGCTTCTAAACTTATTCCTTTGTTGTGTCTACAGATGTGTCATAACAGCTCTTTTTTTTTTTTTTTTTTTTTTTTTTTTTTTTTTTTTTTTTTTTTTTTTTTTAATGTGTAATTTCTGAGCTAAAGTAGTTTTCACTAATGATTAAATGTGTACAATAAATTATAATAATTGCTAATTATGTAACAGTCATGATAATTCTGAGAAGTTTTCCATAGGGAGTCAAGGGCCCACATGACACACTATTAATGCTAAGGCTGCACAGTCTGCACTAATGTTGTGGCATGGCTAATGTGAATAATAAGCTGTTTTTGGACTTCAGAGGTTTTTTTAACAACAGCAGACTGCGGACACCATATCTCTGCTACTAGCCATGCCATGCATCAGATAGCTGTTGAAGAGAGAGAAAATTTCTGCACTTCCTCCCCCTATGTAAGCTTTTTGTATACCTTCTTTCTAAATAAACCACTTTAATGTCAGTTATGACTTCAGATTATTATCTAAAAAAGGGGTGGAGGGGGGCAATGGCCCAGATTCTTTCCCCAGGCACCACTCACAGAGGTACACCAAATTGTATCTTTGGACACCGAGTTGGGGGGAGAGGGGGGTGCTGAATGCCAAAACATCGACGCACTGAGTTGGGGGGGGGGGGGAGGGCGGAAGCGCTACTGGGAAAAACACATTGATTTAACAAACACTAGAGTTAATAAAGTATGCTTTATGATCTGATCAATAAGAAATATCACCAGAGTACACTAACAACAATGTACCTAAGGTCTTTTTCACTCAGTACTGTGTTTTGGAATAATCTTTTGGGGCCACAGTTCTGAGTCAACAAAGTTATGTAGATTACAAAAAAGGAAAGTTAGAATAATTACATTTAAAAAGCAAAGGGACACTTGCAAACCATTATTTAAGTAACTAAATGATTTATCACTGTCTCTTTTAATTTTATTGTTATTTGCTACATTATTTCACCTTTCTTCTTGTTATTTCTTTTATACAGCGAAGTAACTCGCAAAGATTAGTATGGTTAGCACTAACAGAAGTACAGGCACATCAGTTTGCAGAATATTACACTCAGGAAAAAAGCACAAAAATGAGGAATCTGAGCGAAGATGTGTGCATCCTTAAGTAGAGCCCATGCATTGAGCATAGGCACTAAAAGTTCTCACTTGCATCCCTCTCATGGATGGGTGTGAGTTCCCCTTGCCAGTGCACACAACCTTTTAAATTGTGCATCAGTGTGATACAGCATACAGACTCTAACTTAACTATTTTCATATTACTTCCTGGACATAAAATGTTATCTTAAATAAACAGTCATAACTGATGAAATATTTTGCTGTATGCAGGACTCTGTTTTCTGTTTTATTTTTCCCAAAGATGTACCAGCATTTCTTTTTTCCTTTTTTTCTTTTTAGTTTTCCAGTCTGAAATAATTATAATACAGTATCACTTGGATTTTAAAACTAAAAAATGTATATCTTTTTTTGACTGATAAACATTAATTCTTTGTTGGTTTACAAACATAGTCAACTGTAAACGTCTCCTATTTGCATACATGAATACTACATGGGTTTGTTGTGGAGGAAATTAGGCCAAAATGCAGGTTTGAAATAGTAAATATGTACACAATTTTGCATTTACCTTACTGCCATCTGCAGATCACAGGCTGTAAGGAAACAGATGGTAGTCCCAAATCTACCAACACAAATGCATGTTGAAACTTCCTGGCAGATTAAAATTGTGTGCCAGAACCGGAACTTGAACCTGGGACCTTTGCCTTTTGCGGGCAAGCCCTCTACCACTGAGATATCCTGACATGACTCACAGTCTGTCCTTGGAACTTCAATTCTGCCAGTACCTTATCTCCTACTTTCCAAACTTCACAAAAGTTCTCTGTGTCTCCACCATATGCTTTCTTACAGGAGTGCTAGTTTTGCATGGTTCACAGAACTTCTGTGAAGTTTGGAAATAGGAGGCAAGGTACTGACAGAATTGAAGTTTTGAGTATGGACCGTGAGTCGTGTTGGGACAGCTCAGTGTTAGATCACTTGTCCGCGGACAGGAAAAGTCCCAGGTTCAAGTCCTGGTGCCGGCACACAATTTGAATCTGCCAGGAAGTTTCATATCAGCGATCACTCTGCTGCAGAGTGAAAGTTTCATTCTCAAATGCATGTTATTAGCATCATGTAAGGTGTGTGCAAAGCTGTACAAATTATTATTCCAAACTTGAATTTTAGGTCTAATTTTTGTACAAAAGGAAAAAAAAAATTTGTCAACTTGGTTCCAAGGTCTCCTGCACACTGATGTTGAATGTGTATATTTCAACAAGAACATAGTTCCTTAGATTGTCCATAGATATCACTCAACCTGCACAAAGCTGTAAACAACATGCATGAGCAGTGTTTTTATTTTATTTTATTTTTTATTTATTTACTTTCTTTTTTTTTTAGCGGTTACAATGAGCTATGTCATCATCTACAGAAAAGTTACAATGTTCTCCTATCTTCAATGTGATGAGGCATGTCACACATGACTCCCAAGTCGTTCTCACCACCATGCCTGGAGTGTGGGGGGTACAGTGATTGTAGTATGGTGAAGGCTGGAAGTGCTAAGGACGACAGTGGGATGATGTTGAGGTCATGGATGTGGTACTGAGGCAACATCATTGATACGATGGCGGTGAGGCAACTTGGAGTCTCATCACACTGAAGGTAAGAGAACATTGTAACTATTCTGAAGATATGACATAGCTAATTGAAACAGGTAAAAAAAATTACTATCTTGGCTGAAGTAAGTGTACTTTATACAGACTATAGTTCTGCCATGCCTACAAGGTCAATTCTGAAGTTTGATCATGTCCACATTGGTACTTAGTGTCGAGAAGGACTCTCATCAAGGGAAGTTTCCAGACATCTCAGAATGAACCAAAGTTGTGTTGTTTGGGCATACAGGAGGTTCAGAGATACAGGAAATGTCTACGTCTTGTCTCCCTCTGGCTGCTCAAAGGCTACCACAGCAGCTGATGACAACTACTACTGATGGATTCCATCGTGGAGGAACCCTCGGAGGAATGTCAACATATTGAAATAATGATTTTCATGCAGCCACAGTATGTCATGTTTCAACTGAAAATGTACATAATAGGCTGCACGACATGCAACTTCACTCTCAATGTCCAGCTTTAATATCAAGTCACCATGCAGTGTGGTACAGATGGTCTCAACAGCATGCTGAATGGACTCATCAGATTGGCATGAAGTGCTTTTTACAGATGAGACTCCTCATCTGCCTTTAACCACACAATAGCTGGAGATGTTTTTGCAGGCAGACTGTTCAGACTGAAGGTCTTAGACACACCGTCCAGTGAGTGCTGATGCCCTGATGTTTTGGGGTGGTATTATGTGCATCAGTGCAAGAGGACACTACTGGGTATTAGGGGCACTGGTGTATGCTGCAATATGGAACACAGATTCAAAATGTCTAGGTTATTGCATATACAGCTGAGGAAATCTTCTCGGGCTTCCATCTAGGTAGCTGCGATAAAATTCTGCGCTGTATCGATGAGAGTCATTCTCATCGTCTTCCGACAAAGTGTTGATGACGGGAGGGTGTGCCCTATATATAGCAGAGAAGCGGCTGTCTCCCCTCTCCCCTTCCCCCAGCGGAGTGGCCCGTAGTGGGGGAGCGCCCTCTGCTGCACGCCGTTGGCTGGGCTTACTGCATCTTCAGTCTTGCCCAGACTCACGTAGCGTCAACTGCTGGGCATGGTCTCAGCGTATGGATGTTAATGCAGTGTTCCATGCTGAACTCAACTGGTAGCCCTCATCTCTATTGACAAGATTGTCGTGTAGCCTTATTTCCCCTGATTCTTTGATTATGCTCTCCCAGAAACCATTTGCTCAGCAGAGCATCTTTGTTTTCTCAAAATTGGAGGTGTGACTCTCACAGAGGCTGTGTTCAGCTACAGCCGACTTGTCCTTATGGCCCAGACGTATGCATCTGATGTGCTATTGGCAGTGCTGCGAGATGCATCGCTGTGTTTTCCCAATGTACTGAAGGCCACACTCGCAGGGGATACTGTACACACCAGGCATTTGTAGATGCAGCTTGTCTTTCACTGAGCCAAGTAACTCTTTCGTTTTTGGTGGTGGTCGGAAGACTGCCTTGATGTTGTTTTTCCTCAGGATTTGCCCAATTTGGGCAGAGCGAGGCCCGATATTGGGCATAAAGGCAAGTTTCACTTCCTCTTCCTCTTCTTTGCAGATGGCATTTTCCTAATTGCAGGTCTTATCTGTGCTTCACTGTAACCATTTGAACAAAACACCTGTTTGAGGTGTTGTAGCTTAGCTGGGAGGCTATCTTCATCACAGATGGTACGTGCTCTGTGAATTAGGGTGGTAAGAATGGTGTACTGCTGTGCTGGATGATGGCAGCTGGATATATGGAGATACAGATCAGAGTGAGTCTCCTTTCTGTATGCAGAATGTCCCGGAGTGCCATCTGTTTTACTTCTTATAAAGATGTCTGAAAATGGGAGGCATCCATATTGTTCTACCTCCACCATGAACTGTATGTTTGGATGGGATGCTGTTCAGATGGTTCCAGAACTCACTCAGCATTTCTCTGCCATGTTCCCACTCAATGAAGGTATCATTAATGTAACAGTAGAAGTGTTTTGGTTTGAGCCTTTCAGTTTTTAGTGCCACCTCTTCGAAGTGCTCCATATAGAGGTAGAACAAGATGGATGCCTCCCATTTTCGGACATGTTTATAAGAAGAAAAACAGATGGCACACTGGGACATTCTGCGTACAGAAAGAAGACTCGCTCAGATCTGTATCTCCATACATCCAGCTGCCATCATCCAGCACAGTGGTACACCATTCTTACCACCCTAATTCACAGAGCACATACCATCTGTGACGAAGATAGCCTCGCAGCAGAGCTACAACACATCAAACGGTTGTTTCGTTCAAATAGCTACAGTGAACCACAGATAAGACATGCAATGAAGAAAAAGAATAACACTGCCACCTGTAAAGAAGAGGAAGAGGAAGTGAAACTCGGCTTTATGCCCTATATCGGGCCTCCCTCTGCCCAAATTGCGCAAATCCTGAGGAAAAACAATATCACGGCAGTCTTCCAACCACCACCAAAAACGAAAGAGTTACTTGGCTCAGTGAAAGACAAACTGCATCTACAAAAGCCTGGTGTGTACAGTATCCCCTGTGAGTTTGGTTTTCAGTATAGTGGGAAAACACAGCGATGCATCTCGCAGCGCTGCCAATAGCACATCAGATGGATACGTCTGGGCCATAAGGACAAGTCGGCTGTAGCTGAACATAGCCTCTGTGAGAGACACACCTTCGGTTTTGTGAAAACAAAGACACTCTGCTGAGCAAATTGTTTCTGGGAGAGCATAATCAAAGAATTGGTGGAAATAAGGCTACATAACAATCTTGTCAATAGAGATGAGGGCTACCAGTTGAGTTCAGCATGGAACCCTGCATTAACATCCATACATCGAGACCATGCCAAGCAGTTGATGCTACAGGAGTCTGGGCAAGACTGAAGACACCGTAAGCCCAGCCGACGGCGCACATCAGAGGGTGCTCCCCCGCCACCGGCCACTCTGCCGGGGGGAGGAGAGGGGAGAGACAGCCGCTGCTTGGCTATATATAGGGCATTCCCGCCCGTCATCGACACTTCGCCAGAAGATGATGAGAATGATTCTCATCGAAACGACATGGAATTTTATCACAGCGACCTGGATGGAAGCCCGAGGAGATTTCATCATCTGTCTGGGTTATTGTCATTCAGCTTATAAATTAGTTTTCATGAGCAATCAAGAACACTGAAATGGTGTTATTGTACACCACTATTCCATTTTTATGTGAAGGATCATGAACCCCAAGAATTGTGTAGATGCAACACTTTTTTAAATATCAGATGTAACATACACTTTTTTTGTTGTGTCTGTGTGTGTATCTAAATCAATAAAAAAAAATTGTCTTATGATAACTGCTTGAAATGAAAATAAAAATTTATGTTTAATATTATTATTTTACTGTAATATAATAATATCAGACTAAAATAAAAATATCCCCCTGATGATAGCCCAAACAGTGTTGAAACATATTTGGGAAAATAAAAGACTGTCTTGAATATCTCGCCAATTATTCTCAGAAAGCACAAAGAGAAATAAGAGCATCAAGATAAAATAAGTTAAAAAACATATTGTATTGATTGATATTCTCTGTAAACTTTGTATGCCAATTAAAGGTGTCATTCTATACTGAAGAGCCAAAGAAACTGTTACGTTTGCTTAAATATCATGTAGTACCCCCCACAAGCATGCGGAAAGGCTGCAACACAATATGGCATGGACTCAACTAATGTCTAAAGAAGTGCTGGGGGGAATTGACACCATACATCCTGCAGGGTTGTCCATAAATTCACAAGTGTATGAACAGGTGGACATCTCTTTTAAAAACAGTACATTGCAAGGCATCCCAGATATGCTCAATAATGTTCATATTTGGGAAGTCCGGCAGCCAGTGGAGGTGCTTAAACTCAGAAGGGTGTTTTTGGAGTTTTGGATTTTTAAGGTGTCACTTTGTCTTACTGGAATTGCCCAAGTCTGTCAGAATGCACAATGGATGCAGGTGATCAGCCAGGATGTGTATGCACGTCATCTATCAGAGTCATATCCAAGTGCACATGCCCCTCACCCTTACAGACACTCCACAAGCTTTAACAGTTCCCTGCTGACTTGCAGTTTCCATTTATTCATGAGGTTGTCTTCATACCTGTACATGTCCATCTGTTCAATAGAATTGGAAATGAGACTTGTCAAATGAGGTAACATGTTTCTTGTCATCAACAGTCCAATGTCAGTGTTGACAGGCCCATGCAAGGCATAAAACTTTGTGCCGTGCAGTCAGCAAGGGTACATAGTGGGCCTTCGGCTCCAAAGGCCTATATTGATGATATTTCATTGAATAGTTCACGTACTGACTTTTGTTGATGGCTCAGCATTGAAATCTAAAGTATTTGGCAGAAGGGTTGCACTTCTGTCATGTTGAGTGTTCTTCTTCAGTCATTGTTGGTCCGATTCTTGCAGGATCTTTTTCTGGCTGGATCGGTGTCAGAAATTTGATGTTTTACTGGATTCCCCATATGCACTCATGAAGTGGTCATATTGGAAAATCCCCACCTCATCACTATCTTGGAGATGCTGTGACCCATTACTCATCTGTCAACTATAACACCATGTTAAAACTCGCTTAAATTGTGATAACCTGTCATTTAGCAGCAGTAACTTATTTAATGCCTGTGCCATCAACCTGTTTTCTTATATAGGCATTGCTGACTGCAGTGCTGTCCTCTGACTCTTTAAATATCTGTGTTTGAAGTCACATGACTATAACAGTTTCTTTGGCTTTTCAGTGCAGATGAGTTTCAAATATTAGTACTGCCTATTCATTAATCTCCAAGAAGGTGCATTATATTCATGATCTCTTATGACATTTTCTCTATAATAATACTGACACTATATCAAGTATAACTACAGTTAGAACTACAATAGTCTTTTACTTGTCATCAGTAAATTTACCAAAATACAAAATAAAATTTAATATTACTTACTTATTCATGTATGGTGTCAAGTTTACGCTGTAAGATTTTTCAATCAATTTTTTCCTTTGTACTTCTTGCTCTTTCTCACATTCTTTAATAAGTTTATCATACTTCTCCTTTAATTCTTTTTCTTTTTCATCCTTTTCGTGTAGTGTGGCTTGAACTTTGGCAAAATCTGACAAGATTTTCAAACTGATTTCTTTGAATTCCTGCTGCATTTGTCTTTCATTTATATTTTGTAAGTGAGTGATGTTAGCTTGTTCTTGTGCCTGCAATGATGGAAAATTACCACAAAATGAACAATTATCATATTAAAGTTTCTTTAATAATGGATAAGGTACTCAGTTTACCTGTTTTTCAATGAAAATATTTATCTGGTGTAACTTATTTCTAAGATCATCATACACTGATAGCTCTGCATCATGTCTTGCTTTAGCCAAAGCAGCTTCATAATTTCTTTTTACTGCATCCATTTCTGTCTTGGAAACAAAATCATTCTCCAACTTACTCTGTAGCAACATCAATTCTTTTTCTATATTAAATTTTTCCTGTAAAATATAAATTTTACTTTACAACCAGCTCTCAGATAAATTATGAAACATGTAATTTTTTTACTTTGAACAATTTTGAGTTCTTGCAAATAGTGCACAAACACTATCCACATACACTTAATAAACCTTTTCCTAAACCAAATATAAATATAAAGGGCACAACAAACTTTCAAAGAGGACTTGAAAAAGTAGGTACATTTGTAAAGAAAAAGAAAGTCCTGTTGTTAGGTAGTTCACATGGTAGAGGTGTGAGCCAACTATTATGGGATGAGCTATTTTCAAACCTAGTGCAGGTCTGGATCAGGTAACAGGTAGCCTAACCTCTGATAAGATAGGATGTGGTAAGTCTGGGACAGGTCTGGATTAGGAAGTTCTGGGTGGGTGAAGTAGAAATATAGGAATTGACTAGAAAGATGCGTACTTTGTGCGATTGACACAGCACCATTCTAGGGGAGTGGGAAGGATCTTCAGTACTATCTCCCTTATTTCAGAGAACAATGAGGTTCTGTCACCCACTCAGCTTTCAAAATATGCTAATCCATCCCTATGCCACCCCCACTTCCAATCTCTTGGCACAAACCTTTGGAACACCTACATGCAAGACCTGCCCACTATTATTCAACTTTGAACACAATACTTTATTCATCATGCAACCACAGTAGAATTGATTCATTTTCTTGACAACACACTGCTGCAACTGTTAAAAATTCTTTACTAAGAACTCACGGCTGGTTTTGCAAATTAAATTTGCATCATCAGGTGCTTAATTCATTCAGGTCGTAACCATATGTTACATTGACTTTAAACTAGCAGATCTCCATCATCATTCTTGAGATTTAACCAACTTGCCTATAAAACCATCTATAAAATCCATTTTGTTCAAAAAGGGGGCTCCGTCGAAAATGTATTAAAAACTGAATAAAATCCCATACCTAAAACAGCAAATAAAACGTTACACTAAGACAGCATCAAACTACAGTCTAATGCCAGCAACAACAATGCCTCCTCCCCCAGCTGTCTCCTCTGTAAGTAAAGTGCCAGTACGCTAACAGTTTTTAATCTTCTTCTACCCCGATTCAGCTTTTATGCGGAATACCTGTCTCAGTGTAATGTTTTATATCAGATGTAGGCTATTGGCTGATAAAAATTTACTGTTTTAGGTATGGAATTTTATTCGGTTCTTAATACATGTTTGACGGAGCCCCACTTTTTGGACAAAAGGGATTTTATAGATGGTTTTATAGGCAAGTTTGTTACAACTTGAGAGTAATGATGGGAATCAGCTGGTTTAAAGTCAATGTAACATATGGTTATGACCTGAATTAAATAAGCACCTGATGATGCAAATTTAATTTGTGAAACCGGTTGTGAGTTCTTAGTAAAGAATTTTTAACAATCGCAGTGGTGTGTTGTCAAGAAAATTATTCAACTTGTTTGGTTTGTCACTTGTTCACTTGGCAGGAAAACCTTATTTTATTACATATACTTACTGCTGGATTCTCACAGTAATTGTTTTACTGAGCTTTACTGGATTAAATCTCAAAATTATGTATCTACTTGATGTTGTACAAGTTGAGGGGGTGGTATAGAAATAATAGCTGCACCAAGATCATTTACAAAACGTTTTTACTTCATAATCAATTTTTACATTCCTACTAAAACACATGTACACAAGATGCTGTGATGACAAGTAAGGAATTTCAAAACCTGTTGTGAAATAAATAAATAATAAAATTGAATGATTGTAAAAGAAAATCTGAGCAGTCATTGTAGGCTGTTTGCAAATGATACTGTAATTTATTATCTAGTAAACTCAGCAAAGGTTAAAAACTTATTGCAGAATGATTTATGTAAGATCTACAAATGGTGCAAAATTGGCAATTGACCATAATCAATAAAATGTGTGAGGTTGTAAAAGGAATCCATTAAACTTCATTTACAAGATACATTGTGAAATCTGAAAGCAATAAGTTCAAGTATATATGTAGAAATTACTATTATGACAAATTGGATGGAGCACATGGAAATAGTGTGGGGAAACCAAACCAAAGCCTGAATGAAACTTTCACTCTGCAGCGGAGTGTGTGCTGATATGAAACTTCCTGGCAGATAAAAATTGTGTGCCGGAACCGGGACTCAAACCTGGGACCTTTGCCTTTTGCAGGCAAGCGCACTACCGACTGTGCTATCCCGACATGACTCACGATGCCGCTCCACAACTTTATTTCCGCCAATACCTCACCTCCTACTTTCCAAACTTCACAGAAGCTCTCCTGTGAACCACGCAAGACTAGCGCTCCTGGAAGAAAGGATATGGTGGAGACATGGCTTAGCCACAGCCTAAAGGATGTTTCCAGAATTAAACTTTCACTCTGCAGCGGAGAGCTTCTGTGAAGTTTGGAAAGTAGGAGGCGAGGTACTGGCGGAAGTGAAGTTGTGAGGCGGCATTGTGAGTCGTTGTCGGGATAGCACAGTTGGTAGTGCGCTTGCCCGCGAAAGGCAAAGATCCCAGGTTCGAGTCCCGGTTCTGGCACACAATTGTAATCTACCAGGAAGTTTCATATCAGCACACACTTCGCTGCAGAATGAAAGTTTCATTCTGGATAATTGTGTGTATTTACTATTCCTAGAATGTTCTACACGTTTCTTTTGTTTGATGTTCTTGTAAGCTCCAGAATATTCTTTCTATGTATAAATAGTGGAGCACTCCAAGCAGGAGTCAGTCTGTACTGAGTGTACACTTGTGTTAGCAGAGTGAAAGTTTCATTCTGAAAACATCCCTAGGCTGTGGCTAAGCCATGTCTCCTTCATTCTGCAGCGGACACTCCACTGCAGAGTGAAAGTTTCATTCTGGAAACATCCGTTAGGCTGTGGCTAAGCCATGTCTCCACCATATCCTCTCTTCCAGGAGTGCTAGTCTTGCATGGTTCACAGGAGAGCTTCTGTGAAGTTTGGAAAGTAAGAGGCGAGGTACTGGTGGAAGTAAAGTTGTGGGGTGCCATCGTGAGTCGTGTCGGGATAGCACAGTCGGTAGTGCGCTTGCCCGCGAAAGGCAAAGGTTCAAGGTTCGAGTCCCGGTTCTGGCACACAGTTTTAATCTGCCAGGAAGTTTCAAACCAAAGCCTGCATTTTATTGGCAGAACACATAGTAAATGCAACAAAATTACTAGAGAGATTGCTTACACTACACTTGTTTATCCTCTTTTGGAGTATTGCTGTGCAGTGTGAGATCCTTATGAGGTAGGACTTATGGAAGACATCGAAACAGTACCAATAAGAAAAGCTCATTTTTCACTATGGCAATACAGGGAAGAGAGTGTCACATAAAAGGTACATGAGTTAAGGTATGTGTCATTACAACAATAATGGCATGTTTCATTGCAGTGAGATCTACTGATGAATTTAGGATCACTGACTTTCTCTTCTGAATGTGAAAATATATTGTTGATTCCAATCTGCACATGAAGAAATGATCATAAAAATAAAGTAAGAGAAATCAGAGCCCAAATTGGGAGATTTAGGTGTTCTTTCTTGCAGCATGCAATTTCAGAATTAAATGATAGATGAATGGTATTAATGTGGTTCAATGAATCCTCCACTGGGCCATTAAGTGTTATTTGCATCTATATGTAGCATGCCACTCCCATGAACCACAGACATTGCCGAGGTGGGGTGGCTTGCGTGCCTCAACGATACAGATAGCCGTACCGTAGGTGCAACCACAGCGGAGGGATATCTGTGGAGAGGCCAGACAAACGTGTGGTTCCTGAAGAGGGGCAGCAGCCTCTTCAGTAGTTACAGGGGCAACAGTCTGGATGATTGACTGAGCTGGCCTTGTAACATCAGCTAATGTGGCTTTGCCACACAGCTACTGCGAACGGCTGAAAGCAAGGGGAAACTACAGCCGTTACCTTTCCCGAGGACATGCAGCTCTACTGTATGAACATATGATGATGGCATCCTCTCGGGTAAAATATTCCGGAGGTAAAATAGTCCCCCATTCGGATCTCCGGGCGGGGACTACTCAGGAGGATGTGATCATCAGGAAAGACAATACTGGCATTCTACGGGTCGGAGCGTGGAATGTTAGATCCCTTAATCGAGTAGGAAAATTAGAAAATTTAAAAAGGGAAATGGATAGGTCTAAGTTAGATATAGTGGGGATTAGTGAAGTTCGGTGGCAGGATGAACAGGATTTCTGGTCAGGTGAGTACAGGATTATAAATACAAAATCAGTTGGGGGTATCACAGGAGTAGGATTGATAATGAATAAGGAAATAGGAATGCGGGTAAACTACTATGACCAGCACAGTGATCGCATTATCATTGTCAAGATAGATACGAAGCCAACACCGACAACAGTAGTACAGGTTTATATGCCAACTAGCTCTGCCGATGATGAGGAAATCGAAGAAATATACGAGGAGCTAAAGGAAATTATTCAGACAATTAAGGGAGAGGAAAATTTAATTGTTATGGGAGACTGGAATTCGGTAGTAGGACGAGGAAGTGAAGGGAAGATAGTAGGTGAATATGGTCTGGGCAAAAGGAATGAAAGAGGAAGCCGCCTGGTAGAATTTTGCACAGAACATAATTTAGTTATAACAAACACCTGGTTCAAGAATCACAAAAGAAGGTTGTATACGTGGAAGAGACCAGGAGACACCGGAAGATATCAGATAGATTTTATAATGGTAAGACATAGATTTCGGAATCAGGTTCTACAATGTAAGACATACCCAGGGGCAGATATAGACTCTGACCATAACTTGTTGGTTATGAACTGTAGGCTGAAACTGAAGAAACTACAGAAAGGTAGGAAAATAAGGAGATGGGACCTGGATAAAGTGAAGGAACCTGAGGTTCTTAAAAATTTCAGAGGGAGCTTTAGGCAACAATTGACAGAAACGGGGGGAAATAAAACAGTAGAGGAGGAATGGGTAAAATTGAGAGATGAAATAGTGAAGGTAGCAGAGGACAAAATAGGTAGGAAGGAAAGACCTACAAAAAATCCTTGGATATCACAGGAGATACTAAATTTAATCGATGAAAGGAGAAAATATAAAAATGCAGTAAATGAAACAGGCAAAATGGAGTACAGGCGACTAAGAAATGAGATTGTCAGGAAGTGCAAAATGGCTAAGCAGGAGTGGCTAGAAGGCAAATGCAAGGATGTAGAAGAATGTATAAATAGGGGAAAAATAGATACAGCCTACAGGAAAATAAAAGAAACATTTGGAGATAAGAAAAACAGCTCTATGAATATCAAGGACACTGATGGAAAACCAGTTCTCAGCAGAGAAGGGAAAGCTGAAAGGTGGAAAGAATATATAGAGGGGCTCTACAAAGGAAATGAACTTAGAGATGATGTTGTAGGAAGGGAAGAGGAAGTAGATCAAGATGAAATAGGAGATACTATACTGAGAGATGAATTTGACAGAGCCTTGAAAGACCTAGGTCGGAACAAGGCCCCAGGAATAGATGACATACCCTCAGAGCTACTGAAGTCTCTGGGAGAACCAGCCATGACAAAATTGTTTCACCTGGTGTGTAAGATGTATGAGACAGGTGAAGTACCCTCAGACTTTAAGAAAAATGTTATAATCCCCATCCCTAAGAAAGCAGGTGCAGACAGGTGTGAAAACTACAGAACCATCAGTTTAATAAGTCATGGCTGCAAAATATTAACGCGAATTATATACAGAAGGATGGAAAAGCTGGTAGAAGCCGACCTCGGGGAAGATCAGTTTGGGTTCAGGAGAAATGTAGGAACACGGGAGGCAATACTCACTTTACGGCTTATCCTAGAAGATAGATTAAGAAAAGGCAAATCTACATTTCTAGCTTTTGTAGATTTGGAGAAGGCTTTTGACAATGTTGATTGGAATAAACTCTTTAAAGTTCTGAAAAAAGCAGGAGTAAATTATAGGGAGCGTAAGGTTATTTACAACTTGTACAAAAACCAGACAGCGGTTGTCAGAGTTGAAGGGCATGAAAGGGATGCAGTGGTTGGGAAGGGAGTGAGACAGGGTTGTAGCCTTTCTCCAATGTTATTCAATTTGTACATTGAACAAGCTATAAAGGAAAGCAAGGAGAAATTTGGTGAAGGAATAAAAGTTCAGGGGGAAGAATTAAAAACATTGCGTTTTGCCGATGACATAGTAATTCTGTCAGATACAGCAAAGGACCTGGAAGAGCAATTGAATGGAATGGACAGTGTGCTGAAAGGTGCATATAAGATGAACATTAACAAGAGCAAAACTAGGGTAATGGAGTGCAGTGTAAGAAAATCAGGTGATGCTGAAGGAATTAGATTGGGAAACGAAGCAATAAAGGAGGTAGATGAGTTTTGTTACTTGGGCAGTAAAATAACAAATGATGGGCGCAGTACAGAGGATATAAAATGCAGAATGGCAATGGGTAGAAAAGCGTTCTTGAAAAAGAGAAATTTGTTAACATCGAATATTGATTTAGGCCTAAGGAAGTCCTTTCTGAGGGCATTTGTATGGAGTGTTGCCTTGTATGGGAGTGAGACATGGACGATAAACAGTGCGGGCAGGAAGAGGATTGAGGCTTTTGAAATATGGTGCTACAGAAGAATGCTGAAGATTAGGTGGGTGGATCGCGTAACTAATGAGGAGGTACTGAACAGAATTCGGGAGAAAAGGAATTTCTGGCATACCTTGACTAAAAGAAGGGATAGATTGGTAGGACACATTCTTAGACATCAAGGAATTGTTAATTTAGCGTTGGAGGGAAGTGTGTGGGGAAAAAACCGCAGAGGAAGACCAAGAGATGGATACAGTAAGCAGATTCAGACAGATGTAGGTTGTCGTTCTTATGTGGAGATGAAGAGGCTTGCTCAGGATAGGGTATTGTGGAGAGCTGCATCAAACCAGTCTCCGGACTGAAGACCACAACAACAACAATGTAGCATGATTATTTCAGTTACTGGTAGTTATCCTACAACTAACTCATAATGGAGAATCACAGAAAGTAAAATAATCTTAGTGTATTTTGGGTAACTCAAGAGACCTAACAAATCAGAGATACAAAACAGTGTTTTTATTCATAACATAGAGGCTAAATTGGCTAGAAATATGATCAGCATTATAAAACAGAAATTACCTGTAATTCATATCTCATTTTATTAACTTGAACTTCAAGAGAAAATCTCAAAGCATGCTCTTCATTAACCTTCTGTTCCAGCTCATTAACCTGTGACACAAAAAAAAGCACGTAAAATGGTCATGCAACAGTACTTATTTGACAGGACAGCGTATAGTTCTGGAAAAGAACTCAAATGCTATGATTGATAGAAAGATATAAACAGAATCTACATCAGAGAAAAGAAAAGACAAAGATAAAATATTGGAACACCTTGTATGTTACTGTAGTATTGTACACAGTAGTTTACGAATATGGAACTCTGCCATTGTGTCATCAAAATCAAACTACAGATCACCTACATATAATGTCCATTGAAAAGAAAGAGAGAGAGAGAGAGAGAGAGAGAAAGAAAATAAATAAATAAAATAGTGAAGCTGTTTTACTATGATGAGAGCCTTGTCACAATATGTAATCAAATAGAAATTATGTTGAATGGTAATTTTGATAACTTCTAATGTAAACTCACTGATGTAATGATTGATACATAGAGAAATTGTAATTCAGAGTAGTATATTATTACACAATATGTTGGGCATGAATCTAGTACAGTGCAAAATATGCTACTCTGGGAGATGGGATTCAGTTCCAAAGAATCTAATGCATAAATGGTCTTTATTGTAGGCCTCACTGATACTCATTGAAAAATATCATTCCTGGCAATTGCGTTGCTGCTGTTTACAATAAGGAGGCCATTATAGAAGATGGTGTTCATAGTCTATTCTCTAAGGTATTTTGAACAAAGCATACTATGCACACTGTTTAAGATATTACAGATACTTATGAAGTGTATCACAGCTGCAGCATTGTAACAACACTCATGATGAAGTAATGCAGTTCAGTACAACAATGTTCATAAGATATAAGATACCTGTGATAGTAAGCAGATGTCAAACTTTGTGATAAATTTCTTGATTTAATGCTCATACAATATAATTTTTCCATGTCTTTAATATTCAAATCATAGTGAGAGCATTACGCATCATGCAGCCTGTAGTTTTTTGATATGACAAGAGGTTAAACATCTTTTCTCTGTTAAAGTTATGTTTCTGTGTGATGTGTTATCTCTTGGCATTTACAGGCTTTAGTCACCATACATAGAACGTTTGCCATTAGTTGGCAATGATAATAAATGGCTTATATACAACCTTTGACAAATGCTTTTGATTGTGGCACTGCGCAGCGCAAGCATATACCATCAGTCTTTAAGCCTGGTTATTTTCAGTTGTAGCCAGATAGTGGAGGTATTCTAGAAGAACAAGTATCAAAACACCTGTATAAGATACCAAGCACAGGATCACAGGTAGAAAAAGTCAGTAAAATATGTTAAGAATTATGATTAATAGGAGTGTTGCACAACTGCTGTAATTGTCACTAAATAAAGAGCCACCAGTTACTGAACCAATTAGTTTGACACATTTTGGGTATGAACCAAAGCCGTATACATTTCTGACAAGGTAGATTGCAGTCTAATGTTAAACACAGGTAGACTGTTACATCTACAGCTGTCATGGCAGCTTGCTGCTTTTAACTGTATCAAATATTATGTTTTGCCTATCATACACGTAGGCATATTTGCAGAAGGTGAAGGCTGCAAATATTTTCAGATTCATTATTTCATTGAAGAAATTGGGCAAGAAAGTTATGGCAGTTTCACTACGATGTTGGAAAAACAGTATTAACTTACATGATAATATGGCCGAATACTGAACTTGTCAGATACCATGATGTACTCTTGCGGATTTATATTCGCAAATATATTAAAACAAATAGTGTTCTGATATGATTTCTAGGCTCTGCACAGTTTATGTCAGTTATTGTTTGGTAAATAGGATACCTGTCGGCCAGTATTTTCTGTTTGTATGTTGCATTGTTCAATGAAATGAAAGTACACTTCATACTCTTAATAACAATCACATTAACTTGTTGACCACTACCATTCCTTGTAATGATAAACAATGTCTCAATGTAATGTAACTGGTTGGCTAAGTATGTATACGATGACTGGAAACTTCCATGAGCTTCACTTGCTATCATGTTAATTCCATACATGCATACGGGTGACTACTGTGACCTAGATAAAGACCAGATTTCTTCAGTACTAAAATACAGTTTCCTCTTGTACACTGACTTCTGTCAGATCCATAACAAAGTTTATTGAAGCTAATTACATAAATATTTCCTTCACAGATAACTGCAAAATAAAATTGTGCTATATTAAATTTTCTTAATAAATTTTTTTTTCAACAACCTGTTTCTGAAATTCTGCTGCAGTAAAACTGTAATGGTGTGGGCTATGTGGGGCACTGACACTACTGTTTCTCTGCCTGGTCACATGTGAACTGTGCCCAAGCAGCACCGGTCTCTTGTTCTCTGCCATGCTGTTTTTCATTAACTGCAGCTCTGACTTGAGTCTCCGGATGGATAGTGCATGCTTCCTCACTTTCTCTCTTTCAGTCTGGAGCTCACTTTGTAAATCACAGTTACCACCTGCTGATGCATTTTTTGAAGCATTCTAAAATAACATAATGAAAAATGGGACCAGTTGTAATAAATCACGTATGTCAATGAAAATATGTTTAAGATATCACTCAATGAAATATTCTCAAGAATCTAGTGACAAACACATGTGGCAGTTTTTCCTTTGGATTTTGAGACTAACTGACATATTACAGAAGGAAACTGTATTTAAAAATACTTATATATGAAACCTCAATTTAAACATAAAAAATAATTACCTTATTACTCTTCATTTTATTTCCAAAGTTGCTGTCTTTTGTGTACTCTGAAATATTCCTCTCACTAAAAGTTTTGTTTAGTTTTAACAAATAGTTTGAGTTATCTGTTTTGGAACACTGATTATTGACATTGGCAGAATTTGTACTCGATCGGCGTCCAGATGTTTTAATGTAGGTGGGAATCCGGCTCTGTCTTCCCAAATATAGGTCTCTTTTTGAATTTGTATGACATTGTTTCCCTCTCGAGATGGTAGGTGAAGAACAAGTCTCTGAACTAGAATAATTAAGTGATGATTTCTCCTTCATCTCAGCCTGATGGTGCTCTTTAAGATAACATTTCTGATAAGGCTTGGTGAAATCTTCAGAAATTGTGGTGAATTTTGATGTATAATTTCCTCTTTCTGGAGTTTTATTGTTTGTAGGAGTACCCCTTCTTACTTTGGCAGTATGAAACTTGAAATTTTCATTTTTACCACATGATTCTTCTGTTTCTGTGTCTTCATGACAGAGAGTAGAATCTGAACTTGGGCTGTCCAGAGATCCACAGTCATTTTCCTGTTCTAGTACAGGATTTTTTGATTTAAAGTTGCAATTCTTTGCTGGATATTCTGATTCTGTATCTGAGCTACCACCTGTTGTGGATGTTTCCAATGAATCACTACCATCAACACCCATTTTTGAAAACTTATGGTAGAAATGTACATTTTTTTTCCCCATTTCACGATCATAAAATTTTGAATTTCTAGATGCAAATACTCCCTGCTGTTTATTAGTAGGTTTACAATAACTACCTGATTTGGGATAGGCAGTCATTTCAGCTGTTGTGCCACTTTCAGTTTTTGTATTGTTTGTGCCATTAACAACTTTTTTCCGTACACATTTATTACCACTGGCATTAGCTGAAAAGCAAAGACCTTTGTTCCCAGTATTTAAGTTACTATGATTAGCTTTATCACCACAGATGTCATCTGCTCCATTCTCAAAACGTCTGTGCCAACAAACACCAGGTATAGTATTTTGATTACTTCTGTAATCATTTTCCGATATCCCTAGCCAAATACTGTTGCAATCTTTGGGATTATGAGAAATTTTAAAAAGGTCATTCTCCACAATATCATTACACTCAGAAATATCATAATGTGATGTACTGTGGTTTCTTGCCTCTTCTACATTTGTTTCTGGGTAAGATTCATTTTCAGCAAACACTGGAGAACTGCAGTCATTAGCTGACACTTTACATATCTGTACATTTTCTGTGCAAAAATGTGATTCATTGTTTTCTGTCCCATTGTTATTTGAATATTTGCAGCAGAATTTTTCTACATTTGTAGTTTCTAAGTTCTTACATACTGGGATTTCATTTATTTCTTCTTCTGCTGACTTCTTTGAAGAAGATAAGCTGTTTAAGTGTTCACTATCACTTACTTCATGTTTTTCATGTACTGATAAATCACTATAATGATCTTTTCCTGCAGCATTGAACTTCACGGTTCCTGTACCTTTAGATGTGCTTTCAATTATCTCAAGATCTACTGCCTTCTTTGAAGCAAAGGTGCTGTTTGATTTTTCGTCATTACTTCCTTCGTGCATTGTTTGTATTGGTATATCATCGTAATGATAGTTTACTGTATCATTAAAGTTCACAGTTTCTGTGCATTTACTTGAGGTTTTTTCATTTGTGTCTGCATTTCCTGCCTTCTCTGAAGAACAGACATAGTTTGATTGTTCATTATCACTTTCTTCAAGTTTCACTTGTAATGGTAAATCTTTATAATGATATTTTTCTATGTCATTCAAGTTTGAGAATTGTGTACAATCAGAACCATCTACTATCTGATTATTTATGTTGAAAATACTATTTGGAGTTACAGTTTTCTTTGAATTACTACTTTCAACTGATATTTCTTCACCAATATCTAATATTTTCTCCTGCAATTTCATATTTCCAGAATCTGTTGCTTCAAATGGTTGAGAATAATTGCAGTTTTTGGAACATTCTTCATGCACAACACCAACAATGGTATTCTCCCTGCTGAATAAATGCGAAGAAAGTTTATTTATCTGTGTTTCAGAGTTTATTTCAGATGTATGTGCTTCACAAACAGTCTGCTCAACAATATCTGGTTTATGAGCATCAAGTACATCATTCTCGTTATGAAATCCTTCCAACTGTTGCACAGAAATATCATTATCAATAACTTTTATGAAGCTGGATTCTGGTATAACATGTGTATCATGTAAGGTATAAGGTTTTTCCTGTAGATCTGTAGTATTAGTTAACATATGTAAAGGAAAATATGTTTTTGCATTTTCAGATGGTGACATGTCTTCATCACCTTCTGCAACGTTATCTGATTTTAGGTTCTTTGGTGAAAATATAACATTTTGCAATGTTTCTTTTTCATTTATTTCTGTTGCTAAGGGTTGTGCACATTTTTGTAACATCATCTCTTTTAATTCCTTCTCTAGTTCTTCGAATTCAAATTTTGCCTTCTGAAGTTCACATTTTAAACTAGCATTCTCTGCAATTATATCATTTAGAGATTTTTCGTCATTAATAATGGGTGGATATTGTGGCACTGAGTCTACATTATAGTCTGGCAACTGTCTCGTAAGTAGTTGTTTTGTCACTGCCAGTTGTGTTAAGTGCAAATTTTCTTTGAATATATTCAACAGCATGTCATTGGGGACACACTTTTCTTCATTTACATCCATTTCTCCTGAACAGGCAGTGACCTTCACACCTTCTTCCTTTACACTGTCATTTTTAATGAAGGAATTATTTTTAGATAATTCATTCTGGGAGATAACAGTTTCTGTGACAGAAAAATTACTGTCTGGGCTCATCTTCATATCTTTGTCAACTTCATGTGTAGACTGCTCAGAACAGACTTGTATTTCTAAGGAATGGCATGATTCTTTTAAATAATTTCTTTCTTTTATTCCAGAATAATTAACTAATATATTCAACAGATTTTCATTGTTCATGTGCAGTAGATCAATAACACACTCCACTTGGAGACAGAGAGCACTACTTTTTCGTTTAACACCTTCAAGATTTGAAATAAGCTCTGTTAAAGTATCACTTGATTCAGCTGAGCTGATTAATTTTTGGAGTATGTTATATATTTCAGAGTCATGAATTTCTGTGAGTGTCTTCAGTTCTATAAGGTGTGCCACAAACTCATTCTTTAAAGTCTCAGTGTTTTGTTGAATTTGCAATTCTCTATCTCCGAAATCACTCATTTCAAAAGTCAAATTCTCCTTTCTCTCATTCACAGTTCTTTCATTAAAAACTGTTGTTTCCCTTTCTTTTGAGCATATTTCATCAGTATCGACAGTTAGAGATTCACCACAGTCTTTTGCATCCCTAAATATCACACTGTATTTTGATATAATGGACTCCACATTTTCACAAGATGAAATTAGTGTATCTATAGCTCTTTTCAGATCTTCCTGAAAAAGAAAAGGAAGAATATTAATGTAAAATAATAGCTTTTAATATAGCATTTAAATTTTATATATACACAAATATATTTGATGTGTGGCACATATTTTTTACTAATGAATATCTGTGAAATCCATCATTACTAAAAGTTCTGAAAATTCAATATTAAAGCCAAATGATCACAGTACCTAATTTCATTTTCAGGCATCAAATACTTAATGCATATTTTATCAACCAGTTGTTTTTCCAGTTGAGTACCATCCTTAAGCAATGATTCCAGAAACAGCTGTGAATCACGAAATCTATTACTCAGATAAGTCTTTACAATGGATGCAATAAAGCTAACCACTGACTTTAAGAAGTGGTATTGATCAATAAATAAAAATTTAAACATGATTGAAATTGTTGCTAAGCTGTCAGACATAGACCTCAGTTTGAATTAAGAAACACACACATCAGCTGCTGGATGTTCCAATCCATGCTTGGTTATAGCATTTTCAGAAGAGACATACAATCACTGACCAGATCAAAACAGTTCCAATCTGCATGATTCAGAAATGGGGGTCTTGGTGAGGATGATTCAGCTAACATGATTTATGAAGGAACCATTGAGGTTGAATATGATGTGTTCAACAGGATGTTATGTCCATTAGGGGTCCACTTCATCTCAACTGCAATATGGTGGTGGACATTTATTATAGTGGACTCACAGTTCACAGTAGTTATAGTACAATGGTTTATGATTGTCTCCACTCTCATGAACCACAGACATTGCCGAGGAGGGGTGGCCTGGGTACCTCAACGATACAGATAGCCGTACTGTGGGTGCAACCACAGCAGAGGGGTATCTGTGGAGAGGCCGTACAAACATATGGTTCCTGAAGAGGGGCAGTAGCATTTGCAGTAGTTACAGGGGCAACAGTCTGGATGATTGACTGAGCTGATCTTGTAACATCAACTAACATGGCTTTGCCATGCAGTTACTGCGAACGGCTGAAAGCAAGAAGAACTAACAGTCATTAATCTTACCGAGGACATGCAGCTCTACTGTATGAATATATGATGATGGCATCCTCTTGGGTAAAATATTCTGGAGGTAAAATAGTCCCCCATTCGGATCTCTGGGTGGGGACTACTCAGGAGGACATCGTCATCAAGAAAAACAAAACAGGCATTCTACAGATCAGAGCTTGGAATGTTCTATCCCTCAATCAAGTAAGGAAGTTAGAAAATTTGAAAAGAGAAATGGATAGTTTAAAGTTAGATATGGTGGGGAATAGTGAAATTTGGTGGCAGGATGTACAGAATTTTTGGTCAGGTGAGTACAGGGTTATAAATACAAAATCAGTTGCTGGTAATGCAGGAGTAGGTCTAATAATGAATAAGAAAATAGGAACGCATGTAAGTTACTATTAACAGCATAGAGAATGCATTATTGAAGCAAAGATAGACATAATGCCAATACCGACCACAGTAGTACAAGTTTATAAGCCCAGTAGCTCTGACGACGATGAGAAAATGGAAGAAATGTATGAGGAGATAAAAGAAATTATTCAGACCATTAAATGAGAGGAAAACTTAATTGTGATGGGGGACTGGAACTCAGTAATAGGAAAGGGAAGAGAAGGAAATGTAGTAGGTGAATGTGGAGTGGGGAAAAGAAATGAAAGAGGTGGTCACCTGGTAGAATTTTGCGCAGAGCACAATTTAATTATCACAAACACTTGGTTTAATCACTATAAAAGAAGGTTATATATGTAGAAGGAACGAGAAGACACTGGGAGGTACTAGATTGACTTTATAATGGTAAGACAAAGGTTTAGAAATCAGATTTTAAACTGTAAGCCATATCCAGGAGCAGATAAAGACTCTGATTTTAACTTATTGGTTATGAACTGTAGATTAAAACTTAAGAGATTGCAAAAAGGTAGAAAATTAAGGAGATGGAATCTACACAAATTGAAGGATCCAGAGGTGGTTGAGAGTTTTAGAGGCAGCATTAGGCAAGGACTGTCTGAAATGGAGGAAAGTAATACAGTAGAAGAAAAATGAGTAGCTCTGAGAAATTAGTAGTGAAGGCTGCAGAGGACCATATAGGCAGAAGGACAAGGCCTAATACAAATCCTTGGATAACACAGGATATACTAAACTTAATTGATGTAAGGAGAAAATATAAAAATGCATCAAGTGAAGCAGGTAAAAGGGAGTACAGATGTCTGAAAAATGAGGTTGACAGGAAGTGCAGACTGGCTAAGTAGTAGTGGCTTGAGGAGAAATGCAAGACCATAGAAGAATCTATAACTAGGAGAAAGATAGATACCACCTACAGGAAAATAAGAGAGACATTTGAAGACATGAAAAGCAATGGTATGAATATCAAGAAGTCAAATGGAAAACCAGTACTAAGCAAAGAAGGAAAGGTGAAAGGTGGAAGGAATATATAGAGGGCCTATACAAAGAAAATAAACTTGAAGGAAGTATTCTAGAAATGGAAGACAAAGTGGAGGAAGATGAGATAGGGAATACTATACTGTGAGAAGAATATCAATGAGCTCTGAACAATTTGAGTAGAAACAAGGCTCCTGGAGTAGATGTTGTTCCATCTGAACTGCTGTTATCATTAGGACAGACAGTCTGGTATGCAAGATGTATGAGACAGGTGAAATAACCTCAGACTTGAAAAAGAATATAGTGATTCCAGTTCCTAAGAAAGCAAGTACAGGCAAATGTGAAAATTATAGAACTATTAGTTTAATAATTCATGGTTGCAAAATATTAACATGAATTATTTCGAGATGAATGGAAAAACTGTTGGAACCTGAACTTGGGGAAAATCAATTCAGATTTAGGAGAAATGTAGGAACACGCAAGACAATACTTACATTACGACTTACCTGACAAGATAGATTAAGGAAATGGAAACCTACGTTTTTAGCATTTGTGGATCTGGAGAAAGGTTTTGACAATGTTGACTGGCATACACTCTTTCAAATTCTGAAGGTATCAGGAGTAAAATATAGGGGGTGAATAGTTATATTTAACTTGTACAAAAGCAAGACAGCAATTATTAGTGCTGAAGGGCATAAAATGGTCATAGTGGCTGCGAAGGGAGTAAGACAGGGTTGTAGCCTTTCCCCAACGTTGTTCAGTCTGTACATTTTGAGTAAGTTGTGAATGAAGGCAAGGAGAAATTTGGAGAGGGAATTTAAGTCTATGGAGAGGGAATAAAAACCTTGCGGTTTGCTGATGACATAGTAATTCTGTCAGATGCCGCAAAGGACCTGGAAGAGCAGTTAAATGGAATGTTGTGTCAGAAAATCATGCGATACTGAAGGAATTAGGTTAGCTGATGAGACAATAAAAGTAGTACGCGAGTTTTGTTATTTGGGTAGCAAGATAACTTCTAATGGCTGGAGTAAAGAAGATATAAAATGCAGAATGGCTATGGGAAGAAAAGCATTTCTGAAGAAATGAAATTTGTTGACATCCAATATTAGTTTAAATGTTAGGAAGTCCTTTCTGAAGGTGTTTGTGTGGAGTGTAGTATTGTATGGGAGTGAAACATGGACAATAAGGAGTTCAAATAAAAAGATGATAGAAGCTTTTGAAATGTGGTGATACAGACAAATAATGAAGATTAGATGGGTAGACCATGTAACAAATGAGGAGTTGTTCAACAGAATTGAGGAGAAAAGACGTTTCTGGCATATCCTAAGAGAAGAGATAGGTTGGTGGGACACATTCTGATACATCAAGGAATCATCAGCTTGGACTTAGAGGGAAGTGTGTGGGGTACAAATTATAGAGGGAGACCGAGGAACGAATACAGTATTAGATTCAAAAGGATGTAAGTTGTTGTACTTATTCTCAGATGCTTGCACAGGACAGGGTAGCATGGAGAGTCACATAAAACTAGTCTGCAGACTGAAGACCACAACAACATATAATTGATTTCAAGATTGGCACTTTAATACAAATGAAACAGAATTATCTGGATTACTGCACAGGAAAAGTATTGCACCAGGAACCTTCAAGGGACATGGCTAATTTTCCAAGGACTTGGAGGCATGTGTCTTAAGATCTTATGAGAATGTTTTATACTATGGGTGGGAAAAAGTAGCATCATAACATTCTAAAATTCATTGGTTAGTATTGTAATATCATTATTTCAATACATTTCAAAGTATCAAACAATAATGAGCAACTCACTACAAAGCCTTCATGAGAAAACAGAACATACACAAATTCACAAAATCGCATAAGCACAACTCACAAATCTGCCTTTTGAATGTGTGAGTGAATGAATAAGTTTGCTATTCTGATGAAGGCTATGGCCAGAAGCTAAGTTTTGTTTGTGTGTGTGTGTGTGTGTGTGTGTGTGTGTGTGTGTGTGTGTGTGTGTGTGTATAATGGTCTTTTCATGTGCCTTCCTCCAGCTCGACTCTCATCTTTGCGGTGACTTGCAATCAATCCTCGTTATATTTTATGAATTATGAACTTATTTGTCCCCCAACCCCAAAGAAAGTCTAACCATTTACAGCATACAAATCACCTCTGCCATCATAACTATTGTTGCATCCAAATGGTTAATAAATGAATATCTTGGTGTACAGTGGCATATTTACACTGACGTGACAGACATCATGGAATACCTCTTAATATGCTGTCAGATCTCTTTCTACACAGTGAAGAGCAGCAACTTGACGTGTCAAGTCACTGGAAGTCCCTGCAGTAATATTGTACCATCCATAATTGTTGAAGTGTTCCAAGTACAAGATTTTGTGCACTAATTCATCTTCAATTAATGCCCCATAAATGTTTAATGGGATTCTTGTTAAGCAATCTCAATGGCCAAATCATTTGCTGGAATTGTCCAATAAGTTCTTCAGACCAATTGTGAACAACTGGGGCCCAATGACACGGTGCATTGTCATCAATAAAAATCCCATCAAGCTTGGGAACATGAATGATTGCAAATGGTCTCCAAGTGGCTAAAAATAATAATTTCCAGTCATTTTCAGTTCATTTGGACCAGAGGATTCCATGTTAAAACAGCCAAGACCATTATAGAGCTACCAGCATATTAATGATAGCTGCTAACAAAATCTCTGTGAGTGAAAAAGTAGATACCTTAATGTCCCAAATTACTAGCTGGTTTCAAAAAACTACAATAATAATAAATAAAGAAAAAGCAGTGTTTATGAATTTCCACACCTCCACTTGTTACAATGTCATGCCTTGACAACACATTAATAAACACAGTTACCAAAACTAAAGTTCTAGGGATATGGGTACAAGATAATTTAAAATGGGGCTGTCGTGAAAGAAATTGAAAAGAAGCTTTCAAAAGCTTGTTATGCTCTTTGTGTATTACGTAAAAGTGTAAGCCTGTCAAAAGTCATTCAGGCATATTATGCATATTTTCATGTACTACTCTGATGTGGGATAATATTCTGGGAAAAATTCAACCACTAGCAAAGAAATCTTTAGGATACAGAAAAGAGCAGTCAGAGCTATCAGCAACCTAAAAATAAGTGGAAACATGTAGATCACATTTCATCCAGCTGCAAATTATGAGTCTACCAAGCCTTTATGTATATGAGTGTATCCTGTTTGCAAATGAGTATCTTTTAAAGTAAACTGGACATCTTCAACAAAATAAGAATATGCATACCCACAACACAAGAAACGTGAATAATATCCACATGCCCCAGTGTAGAACAGTACTGTACCAAAAATGTGTATAAAATATATCATCAGTTCAACTATACAATAGTCTACCTATTGACTTAAAATTACAGCAACATAAAAAATGTGTTCAAACATAAACTTAAGTCATTTCTGGTTGAAAAATGTTTTTACCCTGTAAAAGAATTTTTAAATTATAAAAAAAAATAGTATTGCAAACAACAGTAAAGGATTTTTTAAAATTATAAATGATGCCTTGTGAACAATGAATATGTACTTATTGCTAAGTTGAAATTGCATTATTTTGTTACTTGTCTATTACTTTGATACTTGTATATTATGATTGCCACCTGAAATGAATTTTGTCATGCTACATCTCTCTCTCCCTCTCTCTCTATTACTGTCCTCCTCTTTTCTCAATTTTTGACTTGTCCTATATTCAGTGTACTCTTTAAGTATCTAATGGATCAAATGGACCAATAAAAATGAAATGAAGCACCAGCTTACAGAGTATCTTGTTGTCAACTTGGATACATGACTTTGTGGGATCTGCGCCACACTCTAACCCAACCATCAGCTCTTACCAACTAAAATCATGACTCATCTAACCAAACCAAGGTTCTTCAGTCATCCAGAGTCCAAATAATTTGGTCACAAACCCAGGAGAGGCACTACAGGTGATGTGTTGCAATTAGAAAAGCACTCGAGTTGGTTGGCTACTGTAAACACCAAGATGTGTCTCACTATCCTAGTGGATATGTTTTCAATACATTTCAAATTGATTTTTGCAGTTATTCCACACAGTGTGCTTGTCTGTTAACACTGAAATCTCTATGCAAATGCTTCATTTAGTGCAGGCCATTGTCCACTGTACGAGGGTGGTCAGATCCGGCCCTAGCTCGTGATAAACTCCTGTATTGGGCTCTCCCACATCCTTGACTCCTCCCCCCCCCTCTTTCAGCAGAGGTTATACACCTTCATCACATTTAAAACAATTCTATTTCACCATTAGCACATTTAAGTGGTCATACTCATCTCACAGTTGGTATATACTTGAATTACGAACTAGTTTCAGGAACAAAATCACAAGCGACAGTTTTCAAATTAAAATCTAATATTTTGTATGAGGATCCTAGAAGTGTGAACCCCTGTGCAACTGCACCATTTGCACATGCCTAAGGCTGACCCTGAGGATGGTCCCATAAGTACATGGCCTGACTGAGAGATAGCAGTTGTTGTTGAAAAATATCTCGGGATGAGAAAGTATATGATCTATGAAGCATATTGTTGTATTGAAATGGAAGCAGGCTTGACCTTGAAGGCAGGGTTGTCAACTGAACACAGCACTTATAATGAAAGCAGGTTATTGTGAACTGAAACATACACACAGTACTGACTGCCTCTCAAACAGAGTGCTCTGCTATTTATACACAGACAGAATGTACCAGAAATTAGAAGAATAGTTAACATAAGAAACATGTCAAAATTACAAGTGAACATAAGAAAAATGTAGAACATTCTGGAAGTGATAAATACAAAGAAATAAATATCTGCAGGTGGATGGGATTGGACCGGCAACCTTCTGCACCGCAATCAGTGACGCTATCCATTGTGACATTCCGGCACTCAGATAACTTGCGGTCTTGTGGCATTGCTCCCTCTCCTGAAAAAACAGTGACCCGCTGTTAGCTTCCCATTGGAGCCAGCTGCAATGTCCTGGATCTTGATCTTGTCATGGGTCCTCTGTATGGCAGTTTTGTAGAATCCTTCCCTTCTGCATGATTACCGCCATCAGAATTTCCTGTTGTGGCTTTATCAGTAACATTACTGTCCTTAGAGTCCTTGAACAAGAAGCCATTTTTGCCTATCTGCTCTTCAGGCTCATAGTAAGGCTTCATGAGGAGGACATGAACAATGTATCTTTGTTTTTGTTGTTTCAACGATGGCCCATAAGCCTCGACTTCATATGTGACATCTGACAGGTGGCGTATCACGTCAGTAACTTTTCTGATAGCCAAACTTTCTGTACAGGAGTAAAAATCCATACAAGACCTCCTGGGCTGTACACAAAAGGTTGGTGTTTGTCGTTATAGTGCTGACAGTCCTACTCCTGGGTGTCCAGTGTCTGTATGCGAGCCAGCTATCTTGCTTCTTTGAACCTGGTGATAACCTGTTTCACATAGTTATTCTGAGAATCGTCTGGTTGGAACGGAAACAGCGTATCCGTTGTCATCTCAGCCTCATGACCATGGGGCAGAAAAAATGGCGTGAGGCCTGTGATGTCTTGCCTTGATGTATTGTAAGCAAATGTCATGACTGGCAGTATTGTATTCCAAACCTTCTGCTCAACATCAATGTACATCAACAACATATCTGCTAATTTCTTGTCAAAACATTCTCTAAGACCATTTATCTGAGGATGGTAGGCAGTTGTTATTCTGTGGATAATGTCACAATGTGACATTGCTTCTGATACCAGTATTGACATGAATACTTTCCTCGATCAGATATCACGTGGTGCACCGTGCTTCAAAATGATGTCTTCTACTAGGAATTTTGCAATCTCTGGAGCTTCTGCAGTCAGCACAGGTTTCGTGACAGTGTAGCGGATGAGGTAGTCAGTTTAGACTATTATCCATCGGTAACCGGCTGTCGACTTCTGGAACTTATCTAAAAGGTCGATTCCAATCTGGTGGAATGAAGCTGCTCCAGGTGTAATACATACCATATGACATGGAGGTAATTGCAGTATGTGCTTCTGTCTCTGGCACTCCTTACAGTGACTGACATAGTGCTTGACAGATCGGTATATACCTTGCCAGTAATAGCTGCGTCTGATTCTGTGTAGGGTCTTCACGAATCCCAGATGACCAGGTATTGGAGAATCATGGAAATACTTGAGAATAGCTGGCTGGAGATGAGTTGGAATGACCAGTAGCCATTTGGGACTCAGTGGATCGTAGTTGCTCTTATTCAATGTCCTGTTTATCAGTTGAAACTCTTCTTTGGTTGGCTCTCCTTTCTCCAGGGCCTCTATGGTTTGTAATAATACTGGATCTTCCCTCTGTTCAGCTGTTTTGTCACCTAACTCAGTGAGGGCTGAAATTTTATCCTCGAAAGGCAGTCAGCATCCTTGTGTTTGCGCTCATTTTTGAATACCACTGTGACACTGTACTCTTGGAATCTTAGTGTCCATCTTGCTAGTCGACCTGATGTATCCTTCAAATTGATCAGCCAATATAAAGAATGGTTGGTTGGTCACAAAGGTGAATGGTTTGTCAAATAGATATGGCCGGAACTTGTTGATAGCCAAGATAATGGCGAGACACTCCTTCTCAGTTGTAGAGTAGTTCATTTTGGACTTTGAGAGAAGTCTTGATGCATAAGCTATCACCTTTTCAGCACCCTTGTGAATTTGTACAAGCACTGCACCAATCCCATAAACACTAGCATCTGTGTGAAGTTCAGGTTCCGCATTCTCATCGTATAAGGTTAGAACTTTGGATTGAGGCTGAGTCCTGCAGCCTGAACATACTTCAACATAGTTGACAGGCAACTCAGATGTCCTTCACATGTTTTTGAGAAAACAACAATGTCATCTAAATAGCAAAAGACATGTCATCAACTTAAGATGTTGAAGCAAGTTGTCCATCATGCATTCAAATGTGGCCAGAGCATTGCATAATCCAAATGGCATTACTTTGAATTTATAGAGGCCATCAGGTGTAATAAAAGCCGTCTTCTCCCTGTCAGCTTTGTCAACCTCAATTTGCCAGTAACCTGTCTGCATGTCCATAGTTGAGAGGTATGTAGCTCCTATCAAGCAGTCTAAGGTGTCGTCAATGCACGGCAATGGGTAGACATCTTTCATTGTAATTTTGTTCAATCTCCGATAGTTGACACAGAATCGCCATGTGCCATCCTTCTTCTTTCTGAGGACCACCAGAGATGACCAAGGACTCTCCGAAGGTTGAATAATGTCATTGTGCAACATCTTCTCCACTTCTTCCCGAATTATCAGTCTTTCAGCTGGCGACGATGTATACCAACACTGGATAATTGGTGGATGATTCCCAGTATTTATACAGTGCCTTATTGTAGGCCATTTTGTATGACTTTTCTCCTGCTTGGGTGTGAATGCACCCAAAAATTGGCGTAGTATAGCTAACACCCACTGGCATTGTTCCTTGGTCAGTCCAGGCTCTATTGGCAGTTCCATGGTCATTTACTCCAATGTGTTGCCTGTACTAACAGCAGAGCAAGAGTCTTCGTTGATGACGTTGAACTCACCGTCCTGGATTGGTTCAGCTGTCCTGATACACATTCCTTTGGGGATAATTTGTGACTGCTCATGACAATTAGTGATCCAAATCTCTCATCTACCACTGGTAATGCTTATGATAGCTGTTGGTATGTAAATATCTTTTGTGAGCCTAATAAACTCTTTACTATCAACAAGCACTTCACATTTTAACCGGTCATCTGTATTTGTTACTGGATCTCTTCCATTGTCACATTGTCAGCGGAAAAAAACTTCCCAGAAAATTCTGTATTACGTGTACCTGTTGGAACAACTTCCTCAATTTGCAGCTCAGATATTCCACAGTCAATAATAGCTTGGGATGCCTGAAGGAAGTCCCTTCCGAGGATGACATTATGACTAAATTCTGTTAAAATGACAAATTCAAACGGCTGGGTCCTATTGTTGATGGTTATTCTTGCAACACAAGTTCCTGCTGGCTGGACGTACTTCCCATTTGCAACCTTCAGCACAGTTGCTGCCGTATCACAGAACATTGCCTTCTTTAGTGTGTGGCGGTAATTATCCGACAATACAGTGAAAGAAGGTCCTGAATAAACCAGTGCCCGGACAGGTTGGCCATCAATTATGACATCGATGAAATTTCCCAACATCTTAGCGACTGACATCCATGGAGGATTTTCATCTGTGATGGCCTCACTCCCATAGATGGTCACCTCGCTTAGTTTTCCTTGGTGCGGCAGCTAGGGGACTGGCTGGTACCTCTGTATATTGACTGTGAATGGCAGCAGCGTGTCGGGGTGTGACCTCGTCCAGGGTACGGCGATGGGCTTCTTCCCATAGGTCGACTGAACTCATCAGCAGGTGACTGCCTGGGATAGAACTACTCTGATGGCTGACATCTTGTGGCAAAATAATCATTGAATACTCTCCTTCTCTCTCTGCAGTAGCGTACGACATGTCCAGGGTGCCCACAGTGGAAATACACTGCTGTGTTGTCTTCTGTACTCCAGATGTCTGTTCTTCTGTGGGGCGTCATAGTTTCCGGGGGAGTTGGTTGTGGCCATGTTGCCCAGCTCCTAGGTAGTCGTTTGGTGGCTGCAGCATAAGTCATTGTAGGGCGAGGCCATTCTTCATGTTGGGTGGACTGGTGGGGTTGACAGGAGCTAATGTTTCAAATACCTCTTCCTCAGCAGTGTCGGCTCCCTCATGACATACAGGTTTGACATCCATGGTGATAATCTGGTGCTTGCTTGGTCCAACAGTCCCGGCTGCCATAAACTGTTGTTATTGTTCTGTCAAAATTTATCGTCTGAGAGAAGCAAAGTCATGCTGGTCTTCCACAATGGCCATAGGGACAACATTCAAGAGTCTGTCATATTTCGTTTGTCCAACCCTCCTCTGTTGCATCTCTTCAATTTTCTGCCACAACTGGATAAATTATTGTGTCATCGAAACGTCTTTTAACAGAAGAGCTTCATACACGTTATTTATTATTTATTTATTATGGTTTTCTGTTCCATAGGATCCAATTTAGGAGTGAGACTCCATGGTCATGGAACAAGTCAATACATGAATTTTTACACAAGAATGGTAGTAGAAAATTTTAAAGTAGTCCTATGCACTTGATAATCTTAAGACAAAGTGAAAAGAATCAATAAAGAAAAAAAATGAATTAGCTTAGTTGTTTAACTTTTCTAGGAGTTCCCCGACAGAATAAAGGGAGTGAGCCATGAGGTAACTCTTCAATTTAGATTTGAAAGCGTGTGGGTTGGTGTTAAGATTCTTTATTTCTTGTGGCAGCTTATTGAAAATGGATGCTGCAGAACACTGTACACCTTTCTGCACAAGTGTCAAGGTGGTGTGATGCAAATGTAGATTCGACTTCTGTCTAGTATTCACCAAATGAAAGCTACTAACTCGTGGGAATAAGCTGATATTATTAACAACAATCGACATTAAAGAAAAAAAAACGTATTGTGACGCCAGTGTCAAAATTCCCAGACTACTGAAAATGGGTCAACATAATGTTCGTGAACTTACACCACATACTGCTCGAACCGCCCGTTTTTGGGTCACACGAGTTACCCCAAAAAATAATACTGTACGTCATAAGTGAGTGAAAGTAAGCATAATAGACTACTTTCCGTGTTGAAAAGTCACTTATTTCAGATATTTTTCTAATGGTAAATATAGCAGAATTTAGTTTTGGAACAAGGTCCTGAACATGGGCTTTCCACGGCAGCTTACTGTCTATATGAATACCTAGAAATGCGAACTGTTCAGTCTCACTTATCATATGTCCATTATGTGTAATCAGTATGTCAGTTTTCGTCAAATTATGTGTTAGAAATTGTAAAAACTGAGTTTTACTGTGATTTAACATCAACTTGTTTTCTACAAGCCATGAACTTATCTCTTGAACTGCATTATTTGATACTGTGTCAATATTATGAGCAACATCCTTCACTACAAAGCTGGTATCATCAGCAAACAAAAATATTTTACAGTCACCTGTTATACTCGAAGGCATATCATTTATATAAATAAGAAACAGCAATGGTCCCAAAACAGACCCCTGGGGCACCCCACACTTAATTGTGCCCCATTGTGATTGTACATCATAGCCATTTTCTACACTGTGGAGAATTACCTTCTGTTGCCTATTATTAAAGTAAGAGGTGAACCAGTTGTGACCTACTCCTCGTATTCCATAATGTTACAACTTCTGCAACAATATTTTGTGATCAACACAATCAAATGCTTTTTTTAAATCAAAGAAGACGCCTAATGTCCGTAGCCTCTTATTTAAACCATCAAGTGCCTCACAGAGAAACAAAAATATAGCATTTTCAGTCGTTAAACCACTTCTAAAACCAAACTAATTTTGACATAAAATTATGTGAACTGAAATGATCAATTAATATTGAATATACAACCTTTTCAATAACTTTAGAAAAAACCGATGGCATAGAAATAGTTCTATAGTTGTCTACATTATCCCTTTCTCCTTTTTTATAAAGTGGTTTCACTACTGAGTACTTTAATCTGTCAGGAAATGGACCATTCTGAAAGGAAAAATTACAAATATGGCTTAGTACTGAGCTGACATAAGGAGAACAGTACTTTAGAATTCTGCTAGATACCCCATCATATCACCCCATCATATCCACAAGAGTGATTTAATTATTGACTCAATCTCCCCTATGGAAGTATCATGAAGGACCACTTCAGGTAAGAGCCTCGGAAAGACATTTTCTAAAACTGTTATATGATTACCGGTAAAAACTAGGGTTTTGTTGAGTTCACTTACTATTTTCAGAAAACGATTATGGAATATTGTCAACTAACTTGTCAGTGACAGAAACATTTCTACTACACACTGACAATATATCTTCTACCTGCTGCTGCTGACCAGACACTCCCTTCACAACTGACCAGATAGTTTTAATTTCATCCCGAGAGTTTGCTATTCTTTTTGCATACCACATACTTTTTGCATTCTTAATGACATTTTTCAGAACCTTACAGTACTGTTTGTAATGAGCTACTGCATCTTCATTCTGACTGCTTCTAACATTTTGATACAATTCCCACTTTGTTCTACTTGATACTCTTATCCCCTTTGTCAGCCACCCTGGCTGTCTGTTACTGGAAGGACCCTGTTTTGAGTGTTCTAGTGGAAAGCAACATTCAAACACCATGAAAATTGAAATTTTTATCATATTCGTCATCCTGCTATTCCTGTTTCTTAATTAGGCTTAAAAAGGTCTCAACTGCAATTGCATTAACTTTTCTGAGTAGTTGATATTTATTTTTAACATTTGTTTGAGAACACATACTTTTTAGAATTAAAATTTGGGTATCATTGTCTGATTGGCCATTTACTATTCTGCTCACAGAGTGCCCCTCTAATAATGAAGAATGAACAAAAATATTGTCAGTGGTAGAACTGCTATTTCCTTGCACTCTCGTTGGAAAAAATACTGTTTGCATCATGTTATAGGAATGAAATAGATCTAACAACTGACTTTTCCTTGAGCTATCACCTACACAATTAATGTTGAAATCTCCACACACAATGAAATTTTATACTTCCTATACAGTGAACCCAAACCAATTCCCGCTTGGACAGAAACATTTTAAAGTCAGGGGACCTGTAAATAACAACAGTTACTAGTTTAGTTCCATTAACATTAACAACTCCTGAACAACATTCAAATATCTTTTCTGTGCAGTGTTTAGAAAAATCGATTGACTCCGATGAAAAATCATTTTTTACATACATGGCCACTACCCTATGCTGCAAGGAACTCCTAGAGTAGAAGGCAGCTAACCTGTATCCTGGCAAAGGAAGTCTCTGAATTGTCACATCACTTAAAAAATGCTCTGAAATACCAATAATGTCAGAATCAATATCACTAAGAAGTTCATTGACTTTATCTCTGCTATCCTGTATATTTTGATGGTTCCTTTCTTAGAGGGACTTCCTTTAAGCAGGAATATCTATTAGCTGTCTTCAGTCTAAAAAAGGTCCAGCCCTAACACCAACTACTACAGGAATTTTTCCATGAGTGACACCCACACACCCTACTTCACTGTCACCTATGAGCTTTGACAACCTCCCCTTCCCATACCTATTGAGGTGCAGACCGTGTCTAGTGAAATCCGACCTTCGGATAGTCTCAACTGGCACCACTGCAATGTGATCCATGCCATGTGTCATCAGTGCCTCCTCAAGCCCCATGTTAACAGGCCTGACAGCTGTATTAAGATGAGGCCTATCATGGCGCTGAAACAGCTGCACGAAATGCACATTCATGCCACCAGTTTGAAATACTAACCTATATCATATTCCCCGTCCCTATCAAGACTATACCCAGCTACACCCACTATAACTACCTGACCCTCTTTTGAGAAATTCCTACATAAGTCCCCTATGTTACAAGTAACCTGAGCTAACTCTTCACTAGGCTTCACTATGCTGGTGATCTGGTACTCACCCCCAAGTACTTCCTGCAACAGTTGGCCAACACCTCTGCCATGAGAACTGTCTAGCAGCAGAACCTTCTTCTTCCTAAGAGACCTCTCTACAGATTTCGGCTTCCTAAAAGCTGAGGTCTGCTGCGTACTTCCTACAGCTACAGGAGGTTCATTTCGACTCGACTCTGACAGTTGGTCAAACCTATTTGCAACTTGCAACGTGAAGCTATCTGAATACATCCTCCTAGCTACCTTCTTAACTGCTAGTTCGCATTCCCCAGCCCTCCTTCCCCTCCTCAGCCTACTCAGTTCCTCTTCAGCATTTTTCAACTGCACCTGAAGGGCGTAGATCAAATGCTCCTGCTCCTCTATCATCTTATTCCTGCTGCAAATCCTACAATTCGAGGAGAGAACCTCACCACAATGCCCACTGGCTTCCCCACTGCATTCCCCCCATGAAAATTCTTACTACAAATCCCACAGTGCAGCCCACTACGCACGACCCTACGACAGAGCCCATACTTCTCACTCATGGTAAAATTTTACAATTACTTGTTAAGAAAAACTAGATGTCTACGTTATGTAAGTTACTTTTCTACAAAAGAACGAGGAAGTACCTTAACAACAGCAAGCAACAAATCACAGTCTCTACAAATCAAGTAACAACAACAAATACTACAACTACTAGTATCAGAAAAGAGCATATAACACTACCACAAAAACTTTACACTGTCTTCCACAATGTCCTTCATCAGGTGTGAAACTTTATTGGCCTCCATCATATCCAGGTTAACTACACGTCATAGGGCCAAAACACTCTGTATACATGACTGTGTTGACTCACCATATCACTAGGCCCTGTTCTTCAATTGCTCTTCTGATAAACGGTCTTGCCGCTGGTGGACTCCAAATGTCTTCTTAAGTTCTGTCTGGAATTTTTCCCAGCTATCGAGCTTGCCCTCATTATTTTCAAACCACTGCTGGACCATCCCATCCTGATATAAATATGTGTTTGCCAAGCACATAATGTGATCCCACCTATTATACAGGCTGATTCAAAAAGAATACCACAACTTTAAAAATGTGTATTTAATGAAAGAAACATAATGTAACCTTGTGTTATTCATCATTACAAAGAGTATTTAAAAAGTTTTTTTTTTTTTTTTTTTTTTTTTTTTTTTTTTTTTTTTTTTTTTCACTCAAAAACAAGTTCAGAGATGTTCAATATGGCCCCCTCCAGACACTCGAGCAATATCAACCCGATACTCCAACTCGTTCCACACTCTCTGTAGCATATCAGGCTTAACAGTTTGTATAGCTGCTGTTATTTCTCGTTTCAATGGACCAAAAACTTTATTGACTGAAATAGCACAGAAAACGTTCACCTTAGGCGAGTCACATTAATACTGGGTTGTTTCCCGCGGATTCTCAGTGCCCCATATACAGACATTGTGATGGTTGACTTTCCCGTAAGTGTGTAAAGTTGCTTCATCACTAAACACAATCTTTGAAACAAAAGATTCATCTGTTTCCATTTGAGCAAGGATAAAATCACAGAAATCGATTCTTTTAATCTTATCATCTGCAGACAGTGCTTGAACCAATTTCAGACGATAAGGTTTCATAACTAACCTTTTTCGTAGGACTCTCCATACAGTTGATTGTGGAATTTGCAGCTCTCTGCTAGCTCTGCGAGTAGATTTCCCTGGGCTGCGAACAAATGCTTGCTGGATGCGTGCTACATTTTCATCACTTGTTCTCGGCCGTCCAGAACTTTTCCCTTTGCACAAACACCCATTCTCTGTAAACTGTTTATACCAACGTTTAATACACCACCTATCAGATGGTTTAACACCATACTTCATTCGAAATGCATGCTCAACAACTGTCGTCGATTCACTTCTGCCGTACTCAATAACACGAAAAGCTTTCTGTTGAGCGGTCGCCATCTTAGCATCAACTGACGCTGACACCTAGTCAACAGTGCCTCAGGCGAACAAATGTACAACTAAATTAAACTTTATAGCTCCCTTAATTCGCTGACAGATAGTGCTTAGCTTTGCCTTTTGTCATTGCAGAGTTTTAAATTCCTAAAGTTGTGGTATTCTTTTTGAATCACCCTGTACTTGGCGACTCTTTCGAATCCTTTCAGCCATTTATTTGGGTCCTGTCCAGCATCTCCAGGTAACACCAATGAGTGTCTGATGAGTAGTTGGCTTACTGCTGTTTTGGCATCCATGGTTCTTACGACATTGACCTTCGGACAGAGGTAAGTAAACCCTTTTTATTCCGTTTCCTGTCTGTGTCGGCAACAGCCCTTACGCTGCCTAATTAGAGCCACGATGATGCAGATGTATTTCACGATACCTGGCGCCTCCATCAAACAATGTCGCGTTGAAATGGAAGCAGGCTTGACTTCAAAGGCAGTGTTGTCAACTGAACACAGCACTTATACTGAAAGCAGGTTTATTGCGAACTGAAACATACACGCAGAACTGACTGCCTCTAGGGCAGAGTGCTCTGCTATTTATACACAGACAGAATGTTCCACAATTTAGAAGAATAGTTAACATGTAGAACATGTAGAAATTACAAGTGAACATAAGAAACATGTAGAACATTCTGGAAATGATAAATATGAAGAAATAAATTTCTGCTGCTGGACGGGATTGAACCAGCAACCTTCAGCACCACAGTCGGTGGTGCTATCCATTGCGCCACACCAGCAGTTGGATAACTTGTGGTCTTTCAGCAATATGTCTCAAGTCTGAAGCCGCCACATTGTTTAGTATTCATTTGGCAGCCATCAGTAGTAAATGCTTAGAGTGAACTTGTAAAAATGGAGATCATCATTATATGATACAATATATTTTTCAAAACCTCAGTGCAACCAATATTAAAGCTGAGCTACATTCTACTTTGGGAGGTTTGGCTCCTTAATTTACAACAGCAAATTATAGTAAAATATTGTGTTACTTAGTTTAATATATGATCTCCAACAATGCACCTCTTGTATGAACTAATTAATATTTGCTAATTATACAAACTTCTGTGATGCCAAATAATACAAAATAACTTCAGTTAGTCAAGTTAGAAAAAAGAATAACAAAAGTTTTGGTAAAGAAAATGGTAACAGACTAATTGCATTTGTATCTATTATTATGGAACACTGGTAAATCCAAACATGCTTTGTTAAAACATTATCTAACATTTTGGACAAGATAAAACTGTGAACAAGGTTTCTGCAGCATTTGGTCACACTTTGGCAAAAACAGTGTCATGAAGATTTTTCAGTTGAGTATTTAGTGAAGTTTTGTACCAACAGAACTGATTTTCTGCACAGTTTCATAACCATGGATGAAACATGGGTCCACCTCTTCACTCCTGAGATAAAAGAAGAATCAAAACAATGTACACAAATTGGAGAACCTACTCCAAAGAAAGCAAACACCATTTCAGCTGCAGGCAAGGTCATGGTGTCACTTTTTTGGGATGCATGTTGGATAATTTTCATTGACTACCTCAAAAAAGGACGATCTATCAATGGTGAGTATTATGCAAAATTATTGCAACATTTGGGCAAGGAAATCAAGCAAAATCAGTCACATTTGGCCAAGGAGAAAGTGTTGTTTCTTCAGGACAATGCACCAGCTCACAAGTTCATTATTGCAATCACCAACATTCATTAATTAAACTTTGAATTGCTGTTCTTTAAATTTACCTCCCTAGGATTATTTTCTGTTTCCAAACTTAAAAAAAATGCCCCAGTGGTCAAAGATGTGATTTTGGCAGTTAATGTCTATTTTGAGGAGTTACACAGCAGTCATTACAAAAGGGTATCAAACTTATTGAACATCACCGGGAAAACTGTATAGAGCTTAAAGGAGATTATGTTGAAAAATAAATACATATTTTCCAAAATGTTGTGTTTTCTTTGTTGGGCCAGGTACTTATGGGACCACCCTTGTATCGTCCATGGTGAAGAGGTAATGCCTGAAATTTGGTATTCTTGACACTGTGAATCTCAGAGTATTTAATTCTCAATTGACTTCTAAAATGGAATGCCTCATGCATCTTGGTCCATTTACAATTCTTGTTGTGTGACCATAATCATGTTGGAAATATTTTCACTTGAAACATTGAAGAACAAATGACAGGCCTGCCAATGTATTGCCATTTTACACATGTGTATGTAATACTAATGCCATCTGAATCTCTGCATATTTCTATCCAACACTTTTGCCACTTACATGAAAATTTTTGTAATGTATATAAATAATGAAAACATTAACATGTGTAGAAAATCAAATGTAATATGTAAATTTCTGTTGTCATGTGTGTGTCAAGTCTGCACCTCTGACATCAGTCATAAATTTTTTTTGACAATGGTTTTATTTTAGACACAATTGTTCCATTACCATACTACAATATATTTATTCTATTATAACAGTGGGAACTACAATATAAGAATAAGGACAGAATAATATGTTAAACACTGACAGAGGGCTTCCAGGTTCTAAATATTCTGTGTTGAAAGTAAAGCTGCATTTGTGACTGAAGACTGATGATCTTTACTTCATATTTTATGAATGTGAATCAGCGATTGCTCCAATAACCAGCAATGCAGATAAACATGAGTTCTATAAATAGGTAACCCAGATGGTGCTGATGCCCTTCCAGAAGGATGAGATTGGTGGCTTAGTTTTGCATTTTTGAATTCATGCGCATTGTCGTATCTCATTTTTTTGAATGGCCTGCTTCCATTGCATATCAATTTTAACTTGCATTGTTAGTTGCAAAGTGGAGAGAAAAGAAAGTAATGTAACAAGCCTTTTAAATGTAAAATAAAACAGTGGATGGAGTGGAGCAGACTGAATGAGGTGGTATACAAACACATGAGTCAGTGTAAAGCAGGTGAAGTGTGAATCAGTTTCTAGCTACATGTCCAATACAATTTCATTAGATAATTTGCAAACAAACAGACACTAAATTACACTAAACTTTTATGTAAAAAAATACATAGATAATCATACCTGTATGGTTTCTGCTCCAACTACACCGATGTTTATAAATTTTTCAGCAAGTATTTTGAACTGATCTTTTAAATTGAACAAATTGTCAAATTCATTCTTTATAACAATTTTGAATTCTTGTGGACCATAAACATACCTGAAACACATAGTTTAATAAAAATTGAAATCATGATAATATTTGACCCCATGTAAGGAACATATCATGCAGAACTAACAATATAAGAGTTCAGTAATGGAAGACAAGAGGTTGCAACTCACTGTAAAAATGATTACTGAGTCACAGACATGACAATCACAGTTTTTGGTCACAGTCGTCATCAGGAAAAGTGACACAGACATTCATACGACCACACAGGCACACCTCATGCACATATGACTGCCAGGTCTGGCTCATGCATCCCACCTTGGGAGTGAATAAGTAAATTGTGCCTGTGTATTCATTTGAATGTACATAGATCGGCTGGAATGTTATTACAACAATACAACTATCTTTGGCGCAGATAACAGTGGTAACATATTTTGGTGTGGAAGCAATGAGGTCTCAGTAAGTTGCCAGAGGGAATTGGCAGCACATCTGCACATACAAGGCACCTAATTCCTATAAATTCCAGCAAGGGGACCAATGAACCCTAACACAGTATTCAATCACACCCCAGATGTTTCTTATCAGGTTCAGATCTACAGAGTTGATAGGGCCAGCACATTAATTGCAACTCACCTCTGTGTCCCTCAGACCACTACACCAAATTCTTGGCCTCAAGACATGGCAAACTATCTTGTTGAAAAATGCCACTGCCACTGCAAAACATAATTACCATGAAGGGGTGTATGTGGTTTGCAACCAGTGTACGAAACTTCTTGGTTATCTTGGTGCATGAGCTCCACTCGCCCCATGGATGCCCATGTGAATGTTCTCCAGAGCATAATAATATTGTCTCCGTCCCACGGTTCACGTGTAACAGAATATGACAGATCCACACTCTCTATTGACATGATGAAGAAGGTATCAAGATTCACCAGACCATGTAAGGCTCTGCCACTACACCAATGTCAATGGTCACGTGTCCATTTCAGTCACAGCTACCGACGTTGTAATGTTAACATTGGCACATGCGTGGATCATCAGCTGTGGTGGCCTATTGTTAAGAGTGTTTGGTGGACTGTGTGTTCGGACACATTGTTTAGTTGAATTTTGAAAAGTATTAAACTACAACAGTCATCAGTGTCTTTTTCCATTCATAGAGTATACATCAAAAGTCACTAAAATTACATAAAATAATGTGTTAAACTACATTCACTTTAGAAAGTGAGTAACATGTCAAAAATAAAAGGAGCAACTAAAATAAAAGAAAGAGTAAGAGTTAAAAACAGAATGTCTTGGCTGGCTGATTGCAGGAATAAAATTGGAACATCCAACCATTCTGTTACATGTAAAAAGTATTAGGCAAGTGAAGAACAGATAGGCAATGAAATAATGGACACTCGCTAAACATAACATTTAAAATCAAATCAACCATTAAGGAATTGTCACCTAAAATGAAAGGTAAAACATTACAAAGATTAAAAGTCCACCTCAGGCCAGCTAAATTGAGACATTCCATTATAATTTGTATGGCTATCACTTTTGACCCATGCTAGAGAAAGTGTCCATTTGTCAGCCAGGTGTGGCCAGTGTCAAGCCAGCAAGGGACAACAGAGTTGCAGCAAGAAGCCCATATGGACGACTTATATACATTTGTTGTCACCTTTATAATCCAAAGTTTTTTTGGTGAAGTTAGGGAGCACCAGTCTGTGACCCACATATGGAAAACATGGTTGCATAGTGCCAATTGGACATCAGGTGCTGGCATGTTGGTGTCCAGAGATAGTTCACAGATAGCTTCTTTGTCTAGCCTGTTGGTGTGTTCATCTCCCACTCTTCCAACGTGCTCTAGTGTGCACAAGAAGACTATCAACCATTCACATTGTTCAAGGAGGGAAATGGATGCGTGTATGGACAGTACCAATGGATGGCATGAGTAACATCGATCGAGGACTTGGAACTGCTCAGGAAGTCAAAGCAGATGAGGAACGTCACCCCAGTGAAGGAAGAGATGTGATCAAGTGCATGAAAAATGGCTACAAGCTTGGCAGTGAAGACACTGCAGTCATCTGGCAAGGAGCACAACTCGGTATGTTCTGCTTGGACATAGGCATAGATAACATGACCATTAACCAATGAGCCTTCCATGTAGACCATATGGGTGGTTTATAGACTTTGTCTATTCTGGATGCATCCAAATTGTTACCTCTCAACCTAACCTAGACCTCAAGCGACCCTACAGATCAGTATGTCACCACAACCAAAATATTTGTTAAGCTAAGGGACTTAACAGTGGGGTCATCAGTTCCTAAACTTAAGAACTACTTATGAACTTCCTTATACTAAAAACAACACAAACATCCATGCCTGAGGGAGGATTCAAACCTTCGACGCGGGAGGCCGCGCAATCCGCATTGTGATGCTCCAGACCACTTGGCTACTCCCACACGGCCCACAACCAGTTTCTTTCTTTTCACATTTGTTGGCTATGTTAAATGTAATAATCACACCACACCGCACCACCTACATACAATATGGTATGTTGCCAACCTACACAAACTATGGAAATGCTGCTGAAAATCATCCTTACTGTGATCTGAACTTTACATAAAAACATTCTTTAATATCCCCAACTCAAATAGAAACTGCACGACGGACAGTCAAAAAATGCCCCACCATATGAAACACTAATGCAAAAAATAAACCACACACACATACACACATAACCCCCTCCTCTCTTGCAGAGACTTTTGTTAGCTTCATTGGTTGTCAACATCTTGTACAGTGAAGATAATCTTCTAAAACACCAAGCAGCTGCAGAAATTTTATCATGGCCACATAGTCTCTTCCCAGTGTGTCATGCAGTGAGAAAGAATTAAACTTATTTGTCATATACATACCAAGAACAACAGAACACTAAAACACATTAAACTATAGAAAGGCCAACTAAACCAGAAACATCTCACTATAAATGCACATACATCAGAAAACAACTTTAAGAGAAGCAACCACACCACATGAATATGAAGAACGTCACACACCATATGGAGATAACAAACAAAAATTACCACAAACTATTTAACTTCCACCACAAGAGCACGCCATCACATGCATACATGTAAGATCTGTAAACATAGACAACTCAAAGTTATTGCAAAATGATGATGTCACAAGACAACAAGCCAACATCATGGGTCAAAGCTGACAGGTAGAATTGCATTCTACAAATGACCCAGAGTATCTAATCATAATAGGAAAACCTTTTTCTTATCATTGGAAGTATCATTCAACACTGTAACATCTTGCTTCTACTCTTTTTGAAACATTTAGCAAAAATATGGTGCAAATAATTTCACAATAATGCTCATGGTCTTTGTGGAACTGCAAGAGAATTCCTGTTTAAATCAATTTCTCACTAGTTTTGGAGCTCAGTAATTTCAGCAAAAACTATGTTTTTCTTCAACAACATGATAAACTCAGTTTCCTTCATAAGCAGCCAAGTGCAATTCACAGTCTGTTGCTGAATTTGTCCAAGAAAAAATGTTACAATTGTGGATAATGCAGAAAAAATTTCTACCTTTTTATGTTTACTTGAATGTAGATGTTGCTCAATATCACTCTTCCCAGCATGACACACAGAAACTTGATGTTACAAATGGTAAAATCAATGTCAGAATAAAATCACATTTCTTTATGAATGTGCATCTATAATAGAGGGTAAAGGATACATTCCCGCCAAAGGGGCTCATGGTTCTTTCATGAGTACATGTGTGGCGAGTATGGGGCTCTGAGCTTGTGCAGACTTTCATCCTTCTTTCCTCCCTGGATTGCATTTCCTTTCCCTTCCCCTCCCTACGTGGGGACTGATGATCTAAGCCAGAACTTTTCAACTTTTCAACCTGTGGGTCAACCAGGAGGGTCGTGAAGTCTTGCTTAGGGGGTCGCCATCACAGGAGGAAGTACTTGCAAAGTAAAGTAACTAGGGGTTCAGTAATACAAAAATGTGTGCGTAAGTGAAATTTATTTAATGTTCAACTTAGGGAGTTCTATGTGTAATATTCATTGTGAATTGATCATAAATTGTTTTACAATGCAATGTGTTAATGATGAATAAGCAAAAACTGTTTTCAGAAAAAGAATTTGATACAATAAGTAATTATGAAAAAATATCTACTTCTTTGCAAAAAAAAAACACACACACACACACACTCACACTCACACATACATACATACATACAAAGTCCCATTCATCAAACAATTTAAAATAAAGCTGAAGTGAAAGAAAGTAACTAAAAGGTGGTTTCTTTGAGATAACATTGTTTTATTATGGTTTGTGATGGGGAGGGGGTCGCGAAAAACACTGATCTAGGCAGTTTGTTTCCCCTGTCCCAAATCACCACCCAACCAAATGATACATTCAGAATGGAGTGTGTGGTCACATTCTTAAGGAGTCATCTCGTTCCTGATGTTACGGCCATCACTTAATTTAATATGGAAGTGAAATACTGTGTAGGTAAATACTGAGTAAAGTTCAAAAATACCTACATATCTATTACAGAGATTTTGTTTTGTAACAGTGTAATGGCTGGTGGACATGGGGCTTGGTGAGCAAGTGAGGCTGATGGGCACCAGTGCAGACTCAGGCTCGGGTGGGTAGTCAGGTACCTGTGTGGCCCACTTGGACCTGGTGCGGCTCGAATGGCTGACCAGGCAATGGGCCTGGTAGACCACACAGGCCTGATGCATGCCTCCGATTGTCATCCTCCATGGAGTGGAGTGCCACGGATGGGAAAAGGAGATGGTGGTTTGAAAGGTTAGGTAAACCACGAACATTGGCAATGTAGTTAGCCTGACCTGTAGTGGAGGAACCCCAGCCTCCACAAGTAGACTGTCCAAAGTGTTCGTTCTAAAAGCTCCAGTTGCAAACCTAACTCCACAGTGGTGGAAAGGGTCAAGGAGCCGCAATGCTTAGGAAGCAGCTGAGCCATATGCCAGGCTTCCATAGTGAATACAAAACTAAATGAGGATTTTGCTGAGCTGCAGCAGTGTAAACGATCTGCACACCAAGCATTATTGCTTAGGCACCAGAGAGCATTAAGGTGCTGCCAGCACACTTACTGTAGCTGATGAATATGAAGAAGTCATGTTAGCCAGGCATCAAAGACATAACCCAAAAAGCAGTGAGTATCCACTATATTGAGTAAGTTGCTGTCAATATAAAGTTCTGAGTGTGGGTGGACTGTAAACCAGTGACAGAAATACATAAAGCAGGTATTGAGAGTAGTGAAGTGAAATCCATGGGCAGGCACCCATGCCACCTTGTATATGGCTCCCCGCAACCTGCATTCAACAACACACATACTAAAAGAACAAAAGTATATTGCCGCGAGAGACCACGAACACCAACTGCCAGTGTGGCGCAGGGGATAGCGTCACGGACTGCGGAGCAGAAGCTCGCCGGTTCAATCCCGCCCACCGGCAAAAATTTATTTCTTTGTAATAGACAATTCCAGAAGGTTCTACATCTTTCTTATGTTCACTTGTAAATTCTACTTGTTTCTTATGTTAACTGTTCTTCTAATTTCTGGTAAATTCTGTCTGTGTATAAATAGCAGAGCACTCTGCCTGAGAGGCAGTCAGTGCTGCATGTATGTTGAGTTCATAATAAACGTGCTTTCAGTATAAGTGCTGTGTTTAGTTGCCTTTGATGTCAAGCCTACTTCCATTGCAACGTGACAATATGCAGAAAACATCAGCATGTAATGAAGGAGATACTGATGACCTTACTACTGCTGCTATGCCTTTAGTGGCCATTAAAATTAGGGAAATGCCCATTACTGAGCGAAGAACTATGGGAGGCACCAACTTCAACACAGAAGGTACTGAGTTGTAAAAACTTGTGGATAAACATTGTGAGAGAGCCCCAGACAGCACTGGACATTTTATGACATGTCATGTTATAGGAGGAGAAGGCAATCTCCCCTTGTAATGTATAAAAGCAATAGATAATGTTCGGGTTACAACAAGTAATAAAGTTGGAGTTCAGATAATATTGCAGTGTCCATCTGTGTTTTGTGGATGTATTTTAAATTTTACAGTTACTAAGAATGTGAAAGAGCAGCATGGATATGGCTGAATTACTTTTGCAGTTTTTCAGTATAATGGAAATACTGCGAAAGCTGTTGCAGTGCTGGAGAGTGTTAATAAGTGTGTGAGCACTATAATGATGACATAGGTGCATCATACTTTACATAGAACATGCCATTTGTTCTGAAAACAAAAAATCATTGGAAAATAAATGAGAATGAAGCTCTGGCAATTTGGTTTTAATGAGGTGTTCTCTGTGAGACATGGCACACAATTTGCACATGTGCAACACTGTGTCATATTGACTTAGATTCTGATCAGCAGGTACTGAACGAGATGTAGGAGAGTTGATGGAGCTGCTGTACCATTGGTGAGACATAATTTTATTAGGCCTGGCTGTCATTAAAATGAAATGACTGGAAGTTTTTTTAAGGCAGAACCCTGAGGAATGAGGGAGTGTACTCTCTGCAGCAGAAACAATGGCCCAAGTGACACTTTTGACCAGTACGTCCATGGTGTCATGTGGGAGAGGTCCAGTGGTGGCATCAGGGATGTAGGATTCCCAGCCTGCCTTATGGAAGCCCATCAGGTAAAACTTGCACAGAGTTGATGCTGGGGTAGTGACAGAAAGAAGGAAAGTGGTCACTGCCACAAGTAGTTATTCCAAATAATACGTATCTTAATTTTGCTGGGTTCCACTCACTGCTTTTCACTGAACTTGGATCCAAGAGATGATTGCTGTAATAAATATTTTTTGTGTGGAATACGGTCCATCTCGCTATGTAAACTCCACAGTGTTCCATTCTGATGAGGTTTATTGCACAAAACTGCTACATGTTTAACATCTGACAACTCACTGAAAACTGAGTCTCCATCACATCTGACAGTCTGTTTTTTATATGTTGTAACAATCAGAAATTCCACAAACAAATTGTTTTAAAAGAATATTATGAACATTACAATTACAAAATTTACAGCTTTCTGAGTTTTACATGAATGATAGTATTTCATCATGCTTCTTTACAATAATTAATTTTGAAGGTATAATACGTTTTTACAAACAAAATGGCTTTAAATATGTTTTGAAACAATGTTTTCATTAACTTACTTAATTGGATCACCTAGTGATTGAAATTCTTATTGCTAACATAAATTCAAATTTTTTGGTATCTGCAGCTTCAAAATACATAACAGACTAGATCAAAATATTTTTGTAAATATTACAAATTGTGTTTTTTAATAATTTTGTTAATAAGTTTCTTGGAATTACCTAAATATAATTATGTACAATCATTAATTGTTGTTATTATTCACACTATGTTCAAATGTTTGTAAATCTATCGGACCAAACTGCGTGGTCATCAGTCCGTAGCTTACAAACTACTTAAACCTAGGTAAACTAACCTAAGGACAACACACACATCCATGCCCCAGGGAGGACTCGAACGTTCAGGGCGAGCAACCGCGTGCTCTGCAGCGAGGCGCTTTAGACCGTTCGGCTACTCCACCACGGCTATTCACACTATGTCTCAAACCAAATAGCACATACCAAATAGGACATTCAAAACATTTACATTTACATTTACCTTTGAAAATCAATTGATGTAACTGCATAATGTAGTGACTTGAGGAATGAATCTTCATTTAATATCTTTATTGGGTTTTCCCAACAAAGGGGGCTGGCTTTGTTACTTTATAACACGGTTTCTTCTTGGTTTCGCCATTTGTTGGAGACATTCACCACAGTACTCCACAAACACACAACAAATCATGCAGTTTTTTAGACACCCACGGTTAACCACAGTGTTTAGGTGGGTTTCAGCTTATCAATCGAGATGATGGTGGGGTGAGATTTAGGTTGTGTGTGTACATCTTCGAGTCTTGCCTAAGTACTGGGTGAGAACCAGAATAGTTTCGCTGAAGTGGGGTTGGTTAGTGTTGATGCACAGCACGATGTGTGTGCACGATGCCATATCACCGTGAGTAAAGGTTTTGCATAAGCCTTGATGCTGGGGTGGAGTGGGTCCCTCAACCCAGTGATGAATTATCTGTAGGGAAATCAGCCACATCTAGGAAGTCACCCAGCAGTGTAAGCAGCTGGCTAGAAATTAGGTCAACAGCAGATGTATGAAGGTCAGCCTTCTAGCCAGTGTGGAGGCCCAGCAGTGCAAGGGACAGCAACATTCCACTAATTGTTATGGAACGCCTCCACCATCCATAGGTGGCTGAATGGTAGCCTGTTGTCATGTGAAAAAGAGTTGGGACATAAATCATCAGTCCTGGTTCAGTGTGACATGGTGTGAGCAACCAAAACAGGCTATCCACATCAGCAGTGATGTCAGGTATCGGTGTTCCCTTGGGCCAGTGAATTAATCTATCATGTTGAGGAGGTAATGGCAAACATAAGAGTGTGGTAAGGAACTGACAACATCCACGTGAACATGGGCAAAGTGGTGCCTGAGTCTGGGAGGGATGGTACAGGAGAGTATACCTGGCAGCTGTCCTTGGTGTGCTGGCAGGCAAGCATGGGCACATGCCCATGTTTTGAGTCCTTATCAGAACCTGGCCGCACAAAATGTCTCTTTACCAGGGTGTTGGAAGCAGGCATGCTGATGTGCACCAGATTGTGAAGCCAGTTGAATGTGACTTTGTGATAGGCAGCAGGCAAGAAAGGTCTTGGTGAACCATTGGCTAAATCAAACCAGATTGTGCTCTGAGATCCAGAGACTACAGTACATTGAAGGCGGAGTGCAGATGTGGAATCCTGGTGTAGGAGAGGGAGTTCTCGGTCATACTGCAGGGCATTACTAAGCACTTCAAAATGCAGGGATGAAGTGTCAGTGGAGGTGCGGCTCAGGCAGTCATTGACGACATTGTCAATTTTGACAATGTGACGGATGTCAGTTATAAACTCAGCGATAGACAGTTGTTGGTACTATTGTGGGTGCACTTTTCAAAGTGTTTCATGTGAGCAAATGTTATTGGTTTGTGGTCGGTAAACACTGTGAAGTGATGATATAAAGTATTTGATTGCCTCAGAGATTGCAAGAGGTTATCTGTCATATGCTCTCCAGTGGGCTGCAGAGAGTGTATCGGTGATGAATGTGAGCAGCTGCCAGCTGTCATCAACATAGCGTTGCAGGATGGTGCTGATGGTTATCTGACTGGCATCAACCACAACAAACAGTGGAGTAGAGGGGTGTGAGTGAGCAAGCAGGGTAGCATATTTGGCAGTGGCAAAACTGTCCTCCATTTCTGGTGTACACAGCACCTGCTTCTTACCTTTTGTTCTGGGACCATTTAGGATAGCAGTGAAGGGCTCCAGCATGGCAGATGCATTCCTTAGATAGCAATGGAAAAATTCAGCATACCAAGAATGCGGTGGAGTTCCTTGAAGGTCACAGGATGTAGGAAGTCAGAGATTGCTTTCCTTATTTGGGAGGGCCGAGAGACAACATGGATAAAGAATACCATTGGCACCAACTATGCACTTTGCACTATTGATGATAACGCCAGCACCGTGGAGGCAGTAATAAATCCTGTGGAGGTGCTCATCATGTTCTTTAGGGGTTGAGGAGAAGCCAAGTGTGTTGTCAAGGTAGGAAAAACACCAGGACTGAAGGTCATTAAGGGACTTTCGTATAGCCTGAATGGTGTTATTATGGCTGTCTTTTAGTTATCCTCAGGCGTGGCTGAGATTTGAGTGTAAGACTTTGCACAGTCAATTGTGCTGAAAATTGCTCACCCCACCAGAGCATTATTGTAACTCTACAGAAGCAGCACTGGTTAAAGGTCATGGATGATGTGGGTGTTGAGTCTCTGGTAATTACCACAAGGGTGCCAGGAGCTTGGTCGAGTTCAGAGTTGCAGCCAGCAGAACACTGGTAGTATGGGAGTGATTTATGTGGTGTAACACTGAATGGTGGACCTCCAAACTTGCAGTCGTCAGGTGTGTGTTGTCAGAAAACTCCAGGAGGTCAGCAAAGAGGCCAGAATATGTTACTTGCTTCATGTCAAAGCAAGCAGCAAAATGGGAGGCATATTTTGTCAACCTACCAATGTCACTGTTGATGAAGTGGTGACCAGCAATCTCAGGGAGCAAGCGGTAGTGGCTATTGAAGTCTGCTCCAATGATGGGGTCATTGATATCAGTGATGGTGAAGGTCAAGGGAAAGTCCCATTGCAGGACAAGGTAGAACACAATGACATACGCCATAAGTAGTGACATGTACTTATTTGTCGCCGACAGGAGGACGGAAGTGGTGGCGCTAGGGTGTCTTACGAGCCCCAGCAGAAAGATAGATAACTCCGAGCCAGTGTCAACCGTTGTGTGTTGCAGTGTGTGTGTTCCAGGTGAACAGGCACTGGGTGACTGATCAGTAGCCAGATGGACAGTCCCGGCAGCTGTTGACATTTGGGTGCCATGAGCAGGGATCCCTACAGTTAACAGCAACTGTGTTGCAGAGTTTGTGGTACCAGCATATGGCACCAGGAGAGTTACAAGAGGTATCAGCAGGCCAGCTCGAGCTGTGGCAGCGGTAGCTGTCATCGTGCCAGCAGCTGCTGCTCCACGAACAGCAGCAGTCGAGGTCAAGGCAGGCCAAGGAGACCTGCAATATTGCCATGTTGGCACTGAGGCAGGACAGGATGTTTTATACTCCTGGCAGTATGGGTATTGGAGTGCTGATGGTGGAACAGTTGGCATCATGATGGTGGTGACAATGGGAGTGGCAGTCAGCACAGTGGTATGGGCCACCTGTGGTCATGTTGCATGAGGTGTAAATGTTTCAGCACTCCAGATCTGCGATGTGTGTTGTGAACCCAGCGATGTACATCTGTGGGAGGGGTGGCATCCATTGAGCCAGTAGCGGTATTCATGATCAGTAAAAAATTGGTCCACTTTATATCAATATGCACACAATTTATAGACATGCATCTTCCATTTTTTTAGCACTATACACAATTGTTCACAACAGTCTTTCACAACTCAATGCTTTTCAGCTGCCACGGCACCAACATGGCAGTGCAGACAGATGGCACAAAACATGGTGCAGCCCTTTGGCACACAAACTGCCCAAAGGAAATGCATCGTAGTACGGGTGGAAGACGCAGCACAGAAGCATGCTGCAAGTTGGCCATCACAATAGCACAAGAACACCAGCATGTGGCATGTAGTTCAGCACATGTGCTGAGATGAGTTGTTCAGCATGTGTCCACCATGGAAGAAAGGTATGAACTTGTGAGGCCCATCCAGTGAAAGCTTTTACTTGGGATGGACCCAATTTATTGTCTGCAGCTGGTGCTGGCTGCGACGTCAGAAGAAACTATGTCACCTGAAGCAGACAGATGCAGCAAGTTGCTGTGCACCAACTGCACTATTGTACAGGGTGTTTCAAAAAGAATATACACATTACAAAGTATTATTTAGTCCAAACTATTGATCCCTTGGCTCAGCTATTGGAGAAATGAATACATAGTTTAGTTTATATTAATAGTGGCTGGATGTCAGTAGTCTTTTTTTTCCTTGGTAACCATCACATGTTTAAAATGGCTACTCTGCAGTAGGAATCATTTTATGCTCTCAAGTATGTGAATTGCCATTCCATGATTACAGAGCAAAGACGTTTCAGGCTGAAGTACCAAACTGATTCTCTGAATGGGTGGAACATTCGCAGATGAGTAGGAGAAACAATACGTCAATGTTCAACATCAAATTAGTAGTGTGCTGCTTGACAGGTCATATCAATTAAATATCTAGGCATAATGCTGCACAGCAATATGAAATGGAATGAGCATATAAGGATATTTGTGGGGAAGTCAGATGGTCGACTATGGTTTATTGGGAGTATTTTGGGAAGATGTGATTCGTCTGTAAAGGAGACTGCACATAAAACACTTGTGCAACCCCATCTTTAGTATTGCTCAAGCATTTGGGATCCCCACCAGATCGATTTAAAGGAAGATATAGATGCAGTTCATAGGTGGACTGCTAGGTTTATTGCTAGTAGGTTTGATCAATGTGCGAATGTTACTGAGATACTTTGGGAACTCAAATGGGAGTTGCTGGAGGAAAGGAGACATTCTTTTTGAGGAACACTATTGAAGAAATTAAAAAGGCTGGAATTTGAAGCAGACTGCAGAAAGATTCTACTGCAGTCAACCTACATTTCGTGTAAAGACCACAAAGATAAGATCAGAGGGTTTAGGGCCCATACAGATGCATACAAATATTTGTCTTTTCCTTTGTTCTATTTGGCAGTGGAACAGGAGAGCAAGTAACTAGTAGTGGTTCTAGACATCCTCTGCCACACACTTATGGATGGATTGTGGGGTATGTATGTAGTTACATATTTTGAAAGAAGTTGTAGATACTGGATGTGTATGTAAAGGAAAGAGTCCTTGCCACCATTGTACTTATGAAGAAAATGTTGCACAAATTAAAGAAATTAAAATTAACTTGTTGTGCTAGTCAGAAGTTACAGCCATCACTGGAGTTCCAGAGTGTGTGAATATCTGAATGAAACTCTACTGAACTGTTGGATTGGTTGTCAAGGAGCTGGTGTCTTAGCATGCCTCAGCTGGGCTCCATGGTGACCAGAATTGACATCCTGAGACTTCTTCCTGTTGGAGTTTCGTTTAAGTCAACGTTTGTGTACCACCACTCCCACAGAACCTGGAATAGTTGAAGAACCAGGTCCGCACTGCCATAAGGGACATGCTTGCCCGAGTATGGGAGGAATTTGAGTATCAAGGCGATATTGCTTGTTTCACTGATGGAAGACATATTGAACACGTGTAATCTGAACTTGAGAGATTTGTAAATATGTGTGCAAAGTTTCATATTCATATGTCTTAAAGTTTAATAAATATATGTATTTTAAGTACATTTATTCTTTTTGAAACACCCTGTATTGTGCAGTCAAGGATATGCCACAAATACACTAGTTTAGTAAGTTATAGTTCTAAAATACTTACATGATAGAATGGTAAAAGCCATCATCAGGGAACATCTGTTTGAGAACTGTAGGAACATCAGAGGCTATATTAACTGTATGACATATCTTAGAATGCAGCAGCCTGGCTGCCATTTTGTAGAAAAGCATAAATGGCAGAATGGCTGACAGCTGTCACCAGCCAGCAGTCTTGTATATCTGCTGATAATGGACATTTTCAATGATCAGCAGAAAAGTCTGGTGACAGGATTGCACACAGCAAAATACAAGGAGTGTGACAGGAACCATGGTATGGTATGGAACTATTATTGTGATTCCATATCTGTGATCTGTAGTCCATGTGGATCGAGCTTAATGTGAGCTCTACACCAATGCATGCAAAATAAATTTGAACCTTCATTTGTCACTTGTCACATCCATGAAATATTCAGTGCCATTCATATCTCAGTAACAAGTATTCATACTGTCCCAGTGGGTATGTGACTGCAAGAGCACAAACATTTGTTGTATATCATCAATATTAATACTTGCAAGTGTAGTGTAATTAATTCCAAAACAAAAGATGTAATATTGGGAACACTTTTCTGGTCAATTTCACTTACCACAGCCTGCACCCTGAGTACACTCTTTGGGGTCAGCAATTGGTCAGCTTACACCACAACTAACTTATAAATGACACCGACACATGCCTACTTCATTGGTGACCTCAACATGATGGTAGGCTAAACATGGGGTTATAAAATTATGTAACACAAAGCTGAGAGTGGTCTAGTGCTATGACTTTGTGTACAAACATTGTTTTGTTTGTGACCCAGCCAAATTTGTACACATAATGAACCAACTAGACTAAAACTATGCAGCAGAAGTGTGTGACATAATCACCTCCTCCCCCCATAGTCCTTGTACAAACAACTTAAGGAAGAGCTAATCCAGAGGATATCATTGTATCATTGCCTCAAGAACAATGGGTTCAACAGTTACTGCACCAAGTGGAATGTGAGGAAAGGAGATCGTCATAGTTTCTTCACCATCTTCAGAGATAGCTGCAGTCAGTCATAGTTCCAGACAAAGGCCAACTGGAAGATTGGGAGAGACCAGGACAAGGATGTTGTGAACCATGTGGAACTAAAACCAGAGTAAATACTGAATGATAGAGTGTGGTAGAAAGGAGAAGACTGGAAGAGGCCCTGTGAATGGTGTACATAAACAGATATGTTTTAGGAATATAAAAATATTACGTGTTCAACTACAAGTTTTTGTTGTAAATTTGATTCTTTTTCATTCATTTAATATTTTGTGAAGAAATGATCCATATTATTAGAAAGTTAAGCTTTCAGACTTACCTGTAAGGAAGCTGGAATTATTTAAACTAGTTATCTTTCTTAATAATTAACATCAATGATTTCTACTAGTGCTATTTTCCATTGTATATCCTGTAAAAATCATTGTTAGATCCAGACTTAGATCACTTACTGTTGCTGCCTTATTTTTCTGTACCATTTAACACAAAACAAGTATAATGTGGAATTGATACTAATAAGTAGGGAATTCCCATCTAAGAAGCACTGTTGCAGATAATTTTACAATTTACTAATCCTTATATTTGTCATAAACTAAATAATATTGAATCATTGTAAAATGACAAAACTCTATTCTAGACAATTTCTAAAACATTATTTTGTTTTAGATATAAAACTGTATCAAGCCCTGCAGTTAGCAAGCACCCAGATAACAAAATGTCAGTTTAAGTTCAGGTACATGAAGGGTCTTTAAACAGGTAATATATTATATGATTTCAATCTCTAGAAGTCTTAGTATACAAGTGACACCTACACTTTAGAATTCCAATCTGCAGTATTAACTACACTGTGTAAAGTCTTCATGATAAAAGTGTTACTCAGGTAAATTGATTCTGCTGCTTGACTTAATGACTGTTCTTGTGCAATTTGAGAGAATCATTCTTCAGTGTAATTGGCTATTGTACTTATTTTCTGAAGAGCATTATTGCTGCACAAAAAGACTGGATGACTATAACTGTGAAAGAGTACCAGCACTAGTAGTTGCACACGCAGAGGGCATCGTGCACACAGAGAGTTTTATTGTCCCATCCAGTAGTACAGGAGGGGGAGGTAGCCGTTTTGCAGGAGGGCCTCCAACATCAAAATTCTGTAATTGAGGAGGCAGGGTAACTTGTCGCAAGAGTCGTAGGCTCGAGCAGGAGCCACAGACCAGAACTATAACTAGCACAGGGCTCGATAGAAGGAACGGAATCACGGGCCAACTGGTAACATTTAATAAGTTCACATTTAGTGGACAACATGCACATTATGAATAGTTTGTAGTCGCGCACCACGACAATAGCTGTGTTGTGAGTGGTAGGGGAATGGCGACAGAGAATTGATAGTAGGGATCAGAGGGGGAAAGGGGATGAGATAATCTTCTAAAGGGGGAGGACGGAGAGGAGGAAGACGAGTCAATGACCGAAGGTTGTGCAGGACCCGATGGCGAAGGAGTGGGGAGGGGGGGGGGGAAGTGCAGGAGGGAGATGGAGGGGGAGCCTCGGACCAGAAGCAAGAGGAGGGAGCCTCGACCTCGGGAGGGGAAGCAGGATCGAGGTGTGTAGGTTTGAGGCAATTAATGGAGACGGTGGAAGGTTTGCCATTGAGGGGGATGGTGTAGGTGTTTGCTGCACAAAGGAGGACAGGATAAGGACCGGAATAAGGGGGCTGTAAGGGCAGGCAGATGGTGTCATCACGAAGAACATGAACTCTCAAGTCTGCAGGTCTGAAGGTACCCTTAAAGGTGGAGGAGAGTGGTTGGCAGGAGGGAAAGGGAGGCCGCAGCATGGATGAGGTGGACTCGGTCGATCAGAGAAGGGAGATCGTCAAGTGAGGGGGGCCAGGACGGGGCGAAAAGCTCGCCCAGTAAGGTGAGTTGTTGCCCGTATACGAATTCTGCAATGGTGCCATGGAGGTCCTCCGTGTAGGTCGAATTCAGGCCAAGAAGAATCAGAGCAAGGGCATTAAGCCAAAGTGACCCATGCCACCGAAGGGCCGTTTTTAGGGTCCGGTGCCACAGTTCCACCAGCCAGTCGTTCTGCGGATGATAGGTGGTGGTGTGGATCGAGCAAATGCCACAAAAGAGGCAGATACTGGTGAAAAGGACACTCTCAAATTGGCGTCCCTGGTCAGTTGTGATGACTGAGGAGCAGCCAAAGTGAGCAATCCAGGTAGAAATAAAAGCACGAGCAACAGACTCAGCAGTGATGTTGAGCAGAAGTGCGTCCTCCATCCACCTCATGGTGCAGTCAATCATGGAAAGGATGTACCGGTAACTGTCGACCGGTGGCAGAGGGCCAACAAGATCCATGTGGACATGCTGGAATCTGCCAGATGGAGGAGGGACTGAACCAAGTGGAAGGGAGGTGTAAGACGTGACCTTATTTCCTCTGACACGTGACACAAGATCGAGCCCAGGCCTGGGAATCCCACCTCATGTCATGCCAAATGAAACACCCGCACACCAGGTGTGTCAAGGCTTTGACACCTGGGTGCGCGAGCTCATGCAGCTTTTAGAAAATGGGACATTGAAGAGAGTGGGGAATGAAAGGACGGAGTTTGCCCATCAAGTCATGATACCATACCTCACCGGTGAGACCCAGAAAGGTGGTGTGGATGGGATGTAGGGAAGAGGAAGGGTCAGATATGAGAGTAAGGAGATTATTGTCAGTGGATTGCAGGGCGGAAAGGTTAGAGAGATCGATGACGGTAGAGACAGCGTCGATCGGAGAGAGGAAATCTGCTACCACATTATCCACACCCTTGATATAATGCACGTACATTGTGAATTGCGATATGTAGTCGAGGTAGTGGAAGCGCCTAGGGGGCGTGTCAGCCCCGGGGGATTTTTGATGGCAGCAGTCAGCGGTTTGTGATCGGTAAGAACGTGAAAGGGGTGACCAAGTTCTGCACGGAAATGCTTAATGGCCTCGTAGATGGCAAGAAGTTCTCCATACTTACGTTGTGCATTGTTTAATTTTTTGGAAAAGAACTGAAGGGGAGAGATCACGCTGTTGTGAGATTGGCTGAGAACTGTACCAATAGCGGTGTCACTCACGTCAGTAGTGAGTAAAACTTCCGTATCTGGATGCGGATGAGCGACCGTGATCACTTGAGCAACTAATTCCTTTGAGTGCATTGAATGATTTGGTCATTTGGTCCATCCAGGGCACTGTGTGGTCACCTGATGTGTGCTTGCCTGCCAACGTGCCTGTAGGGGGACCTGAACATCAGCTGCATTGGGCAGGTGCTGCCTGTAGTAGTTAATAGTACCGAGGAACCTACAAAGCTCTTTGTAAGTGGAGGGGTACATGATGTATTGCACTGAATTAACCTTGTCAAGGGGGAGGGGGGCAATGCCCTCCAACGAGACTGTATACCAGAGGAACTGTACCGAGGGGTGATGTATTTGGCATTTGTCATCATTCAACTCGATTCCTCGGCCAGCCTGTCAAGAATGATTTGTAAATGTCTTTTGTTTTCCTTGACTGAGGAGCTGAAATTTAGAATGTCATCTAAGTTCAAGAAACAAAGTTTTAAGTCCTGTAAAACCGCACTGATAAACTGTTGCCAGGTCTGTGTGGCATTCTTAAGTCTGAAAGGCACAAAATGATACTGGAAATGGCCAAGAAGGGTGGTGATGGGTGTATTTTCAATGTCTTCAGGGGTCATGGGAATTTGATGGTAAGCATGCTTGCAGTTGACAACCAAGAAAACTTTAGATCTGGCAAGTAATTTGGAAAAATCGGTGACGTTAGGAATCGGGAAGTGGTTAATAATAGTCTTAGCATTGAGCTTGTGATAGTTGCTGTACATATGCCAGTTGCCATCAAGTTTCTTTACTAAGTGAATGAGTGAGGCCCACTCAGTCACACTAGTTAACAATAGTTCAGATAATTGCGCATCGACTGCAGTTAATTTTTTGCGACACAGAGGGCGTGGTTTAGAAAACACAGGGACATTGTCAGTGAGGCACTGTCTGTGAACTGTGCCGTTTGTGACGACAGCTACATGCAAGGCAGGTGAGGTCGTGGCACTGGGCGTGGAGGACATGGCGGCCATGACGGCAGGTCACGCAGAGCGACAGCTGGCAGAGGTGAGTGTGGCAGAAGCACTCCACGCAGGTGTGAGGGAAACCAGCGGCAGTGAGGAGGTAGCGGCAGTGGGAGTGGGCGTGGGCGTCATGCGTGTAGCCGGCCGACTTGAAGTATTTGCTGCGTAGGCCGTGAGAGAGGACAGCGGTGCTGGCGAAGCAGCAGTAGACGAAACAGGAGCCATAGGTGATGAGGTGGCCACTGGGGGATTGTGAGTCGGTTCGCGTGGCGCCAACACAGTGGTGGTGGCAGTGGCCGGAGTTGACAAGGCTGCCGCAAAACAGTTGAGCCGTGACTGCGAGCACTTCGAGCACGTGTTGGCCACATGTGGTGCGTAGGTGGATGTATCTGGCGCCGAGGAGATGGAAGCGGTGAATGTCAGAGTCAGAAAAATGGGAGCTGGAACACTGGGGTGGGGAGGTGATGCATACGCAGTTGAGCAGGTGGCTGGCGAGGTGACACGAGCTGGAGGGGTGACAGCATTGCCAACGTCACAGCAAAGGGTGGCGAGCCAGTTGGTGAAATTAAACTCTGTAGGGCGGCACCCACATGAATGTTTGACAGAGGAATTGCGAGAAGAAGGAGGAGTACTAATGGGCACAAACTGGGACACTTCACTAGAGTATGTTGGGTCAGGGATAGTGAACACAGTAGGCGTGTTCAGGAATGTCAATCGCGGAGCCCTCAAACGAATGCATGGCTGTCTGTTCTGTGCAGAGTTCAAGGGTTCAACAGTTTGTGGAGCATGTGAACGAGGTGAGAGCTTGCAATTGTCTTTGCAGACCTCCGTGTATGAGAGGGGCAGAGCAGGAGAAATACTCAGAGAAGGCAAAAATTATGAAGTAGAAGGGGGATCACTAGGAACACATGGCAAAGCATCACTGTGACTAACTTGTGATTTGTGCGGCATGGGGCCGGACAGATGCTCAAGGACTTGTCTTGCAGAGTTGAGCATGGATTGAGTTTCAGCCAACCACTGAGACAGGTCAAGCCATTTGTGTCATAACTGTTTCACTAGCGCGTGTTCCGAATTAAACTTACCAATGGCACTTTGTAGTTTGGCCACAGTGTCTGAACACTCACAAATTACACTGATGCATTCATGGTGTAATTGCTCTCTTGTTCCGCACATAACCTGTCAATGGTACTACCAAGTTCGGTGACAGTGTCTAAACACTTGCGAATTACACTAAGATCACCACAGTTTGATGGAGCACACTCAATTAAAGTATTTGAGGGGGAGTGAAACACTGCACATCAAATAACATCAGGAGATAGACTATGAAATGAGAGATAGTCAATTCTGAGAATAGGCTTGGGAACACTGGCCACTAGAAAATCCCACTGAAACAACCGCGAAAGTGACAGCCTGACTTTGAGAGTTGTGGAGTCTGAACAGTAAAGTTGCGAGGTATTGACAGCTCGAAGAAGCATGTTGGTCGGCCGCCCAGCATTCAGAGACTGTCCAGCAGACAAAAGTGAGACACCAGCACCAGTGTCAATGGAGAAGTTTATGTCAGAGTTCAGATCAGTAACAAAGAGATGAGGGACTGCAACTGTGATGGTGTGCCCAGAGTGGAGAGTAGGTAGGTGCCTGCAATCTTCAGGGCATGCAGTGGTGCCTAGGCCAGCCTACCCACCTTGTTTGGATAGCTGCAAGGAGACCTACACTACCTAGCAGCACTGCCGAAACGGGCATGTAAAAAGCAATATGGGTAGTGCGGTTGTTACTCCTGCGGGAAGTGTGGAGGGGAAAGATGCATGTCCTCTTCACCACAGCTGAAGCCCTCTAGTGCTGTCAGCAGTTCCAGCAGTGCGGTGACGATGCAGCAGGGAATGACAGGCAGATTGTAGTGATACTAGTTTTAATGAACTCTGCTTTCATTAACAAACAACTCTTTAAATGACCATGACTTCAAACCTGAAGTTAACTAGCACCAATTGTCATTGACAATAATATTAGCTTCCAAATTATTCATATTAAATTTCTTGATTTGAATATTTAAATTATTTCAGGATTGCTTTCTACAGTTAAATCCTGTTAAGTTCGCAAACACTGAGTAAAATTTTAGTTGAGGACTCTATGAGAGTTTTTTGTTTCACAGCACTCATATATATTCAATCAATAAAACAGTGTCAACTTTTGTGCAACTTTAGTGACACACACTTTCATCATAAGTCGTGTTGATCACACTCAAAATTCACTTCAAAATAATTCATTACTTTAGAAAAATAATTTGTAGGTCTTGATTTGATATTTAGTAATCTTGTATACACATCAGTAACTTCATTTACTTTTTATTCACATAAATGTGATGTAATTATAGTCACAAAACTCAATATTGCTGCGAGAGACCACATACACCGACTGCCGGCGTGGCACAGGGGATAGCGTCACGGACTGCGGTGCTGAAGGTTGCCGGTTCCATCCCACCCCCCAGCAAAAATTTATTTCTTTGTAATTAACAATTCCAGAATGTTCTACGTCTCTCTTATGTTCACTTGTAAATTCTACTTGTTTCTTATGTTAACTGTTGTTCTAATTTCTGGTAAATTCTGCCTGTGTATAAATAGCAGAGCACTCTGCCCTAGAGGCAGTCAGTGCTGCGTGTATGTTGAGTTCCTAATAAACGTGCTTTGAGTATAAGTGCTGTGTTCAGTTGCCTTTGAAGTCAAGCCTGCTCACACTTCAACGTAACATTGTTTGGTGGAGGCGCTGGGTACCCTGTGCAACAGCTGCATCACCGTGGCTCCGATTAGGCAAGAGCCATCACAAGAGCCGTCGCTTACACAGACTGGAACCGGAATACAAGGGATTTACTGAGTACATCCTTCCAAAAGTCCGTATCATCAAAAGAACCATGGAAACAAAACCAGCGGTAAGCCAGCTGCACATCAGACACCTGTTGGTGTTCTCTGGAGACGCTGGGCAGGACCCCAACAAATGGCTAAAAGGGTTCGACCGAGTCACCAAGTACAAGAGGTGGGATCATACGATGTGCTTAGCCGTTTACTTCTATCTGGACAGAACAGCCCAGCAATGGTTCGAGAACAACAAAGACAAGTTGAATGACTGGGAGACGTTTCTAGGAGGAACTTAAGAAGAAGTTTGGAGATCGCCAGCGACAAATGCGTTCGGCGGAAGAACAACTGAAGAACTGGGCCCAACGAGATGGTGAATCGTACATACAGAATGCTTTGGCCCTGTGTAACATAATCAATCCAAACATGACTGAGGCGGACAAAATCACGCACCTGATAAAGGGTATTGTGAAGATATGTACCTAGCTCTTCTGATAAAAGACGTTGCTATGACAGAATAGTTCATCAAGTGGTGCCAGCGTATTGAAGAGATGCAACAAAGGAGGGTTGGACACAAGAGGTATGACAGACTCCTCAATGTAGTCCCTATGGCCATTGTGGAAGACCAGCATGATTTCGCTTCTCTCATACGACAAATTGTAAGAGAAGAATTACAAGAATTTATGGCAACCGGGACTGTTAGACCAAGCGAACATCAGATTATGGCCATGGATGTAAGCCCTGTAAGTCACGAGGGAGCTGATGTCGCTGAGGAAGAGGTATTTCAGACATTAGCTCCTGTCTGCCCCGTCAATCGCACCCAATGTGAAGAATGGCGTTGCCCTGCTGTGACTTACGCTGCAGCCGCCAAACGACAGCCCATGAACCAACTCCCCCGGTAACTATGACGCCCAGCAGAAGCACAGACGTCTGGAGGACAGAAGACAACACAGCACTGTGTTTCCACTGTGTGCGCCCTGGACATGTCGTACTCTCCTGCAGAGAGAGGAGGCAAGTATTTGACAATTATTTTGCAGCAAGACGTCAGCCATCAGAGCAGTTCTATCCCAGGCAATCACCTGCTGATGAGTTCAGTTGACCTATGGGAAGAAGCCCATCGCCATACCCTAGACGAGGTTGCTCCCCGACACGCCACAGCCGTTCACCGTCGCCGTACAAAGGTACCAGCTGCTCCCCTAGCTGCCACACCCAGGAAAATTAAGCGAGGTGACCATCTATGGAGGTGAGGCCACCGCAGATGAAAATCCTCCATGGACGACAGTCGCTAAAATGTTGGGAAATCTCATCGACGTCATAATCAACGGTCAACCTGTCTGGGCACTTGTTGACTCAGAAGCGTCTTTCTCTGTATTGTCGGATAATTACCGCCACACACTAAAGAAGACAATGTTCTGTGATACTGGGGCAACTGTGCTGAAGGTCGCGAATGGAAAGTACGTCCTGCCAGCAGGAACTTGTGTCGCAAGAATAACCATCATCAACAGGACCCAGCCATTTGAATTTTTTGTGTTAACAGAATGTAGTCCTCGGATGGGACTTCCTTCAGGCATCCCAAGCTATCATTGACTGTGGAAGATCTGAGCTGCAAATTGAAGAAGTTGTTCCGACGGATACACGTAATACAGAATTTTCTCAGAAGTTATTTGCCATTGACAATGTGATGATCCCGCCGTTGATGATGAGAAGAGTTGCAGTCACAAATACAGGTGGGCTATTAAACTGTCAAGTGCTTGTTGATAGTAAAAAGTTTATCAGGCTCACAAAAGAAATTTACATACCAGCGGCTATCATAAGCATTACCGGTGGTCAAGGAGAGATTTGGATAACAAACTGTCAAGAGCAGTCACAAATTATCCCCAAGGGTATGTGTATCATGACAGATGAACCAATCCAGGACGGTGAGCTCAACGTCATCAATGAAGACCCATGCCCTGCTGTTAGTACAGACAACACGCTGGAGGAAACAAACATGGAACTGCCAATAGGGCCTGGAGTGACCAAGGAACAACACCAGCAGGTGTTAGGTATACTACGTCAATTTTGGGTGCATTCACACCTCAGCAGGGGAAAAGTCAGACAAAACGGCCCACAATAAAGCACTGTATCAATACTGGGGATCATCCGCCAATTAGCCAGCATTCGTTTAGAGTGTCGCCAGCTGAAAGATGGATAATTTGGGAGGAAGTGGAGAAGATGTTGCGAGATCACATTATTCAACCTTCGGAGAGTCCTTGGTCGTCTCCGGTGGTCCTCGTAAAGAAAAAGGATGGCATGTGGCGATTCTGTGTCGACTATCAGTGCCTGAACAAAATCACAAAGAAAGATGTCTACCCTTTGCCGCGCATTGACAACACCTTAGACTGCTTGAACTTATAAACGGAACATTGTATAAGAGTAACTACGATCCACTGGGCCCCAAATGGCTACTGTTCATTCCAGCTCATCTCCAGCCAGCTATTCTCAAATATTTCCACGAAGCTCCAATATCCGGTCATATGGGATTCGTGAAGGCCCTAGACAGAATCAGACACAGATATTACTGGAAAGGTCTCTACCAATCTGTCAAGCACTATGTGAGTCACTTTAAAGAGTGCCAGCGATGGAAGCATGTGCTGCAATTACCTACAGGGCATTTCGTACCAATTCCGCCAGCAGCAGCTCCATTCCACCGAATTGGGATCAATCTTTTAGGGAGGTTCCCGAAGTTGACAACCGGTAACCGATGGATAATAGTCTGCACTGACTACCTCAAACGCTACGCTGTCACCAAACCTGTGCCAAATGCAGAAGCTCCCGAGATCGCAAAATTCCTTGCAGAAGACATTATTTTGAAGCCCGGAGCACTATGTGTAATGACATCTGATCGTGGAAAACTATTCCAGTCAAAACTGGTATCAGAAGTAATGTCACAGTGCAACATTGTCCACAGAATGACAACTGCATACCATCCTCAGACAATGGAACATTTTAACAAGACGTTAGTCGATATGCTGTTGATGTACGTCGATGTTGAGCAGAAGGATTGGGATACAATTCTGCCAGTCGTGACATTTGCTTACAATACCGCAAGACAAGACACCACAGGCTTCACGCCGTTTTTCCTGCTCCATGGCCGTGAAGCTGAGACAATGGATACGCTGTTCCCTTTCCAACCGGACGACAATCAGGATGACTATGTTAAACAGCTCATCACCAGGGTCGAGGAAGCAAGACAGGTGGTTCGCATACGGACACTGGACGCTCAGGAGAAGGACCATCAGCGGTATAACGACAAGCACCGACCTGTTGTGTACAGCCCAGGAGATCTTGTATGGATTTTTACCCCTGTACGGAAGGTTGGACTGTTCAGAAAAGTTATTGAAGCGATACTTTGGTCCGTATTTTGTCATACACCGTCTGTCAGACATCACATACGAAGTTGAGGATTATGAGTCATCGTCGAAACGACAAAAGCAAAGAGACATTGTTCACGTCCTGTGCATGAAGCCTTACTACAATCCTGAAGAGCAGGTAAATGACAATGGCTTCCTGTTCAAGGACACTAAGGACGGTAATGTTAGTGATGAAGCCACGACAGGAACGTCTGTTGTCGATAATCGTGGAGAAGGGAAGGATTCCCTTGAACTGCCATACAGAGGACCTTTGACAAGGTCAAGATCTAGGACATTGCAGCTGGCTCCACAGGGAACATAACAGCAGATCGCTGTTTCTCCAGGAGAGGGAGCAATGCCGCGAGACACCACGAACACCGACTGCTGGCGTGGTGCAGGGGATAGCATCACGGACTGTGGTGCGGAAGGTCGCCGGTTCAATCCTGCCCACCAGCAAAAATTTATTTCTTTGTAATTAACAATTCCAGAATGGTCTACGTCTTTCTTATGTTCACTTGTAAATTCTACTTGTTTCTTATGTTAACTGTTCTTCTAATTTCTGGTAAATTCTGTCTGTGTATAAATAGCAGAGCACTCTGCCCGAGTGGCAGTCAGTGCTGCGTGTATGTTGAATTTGTAATAAACGTGCTTTGAACATAAGTGCTGTGTTCAGTTGCCTTCAAAGTCAAGCCAGCTCCCATTTCAAAGCGACAATATTACTAGTCACAATTGCAACCTGACATCCTATCAATATTTCTTACAACAACAGACTAATCATTTTGTAATATCTTTCTATTACATTTCTTTAATAATAACTGTTGTTGTTTAAAAAAATTGTCAATCGCAGTCCACAACAGCAGGCAGTGTTTTCATGTTCAGTGTGCCGACCTTTGGTTAATCAATGATAGCAACCAGCATTTTCTCACTAACGTCGGCGGAGAACTCGTCACGGCGTGCTGCTGCAGCACTGTCGTAATACATGAAACAAAGATAAATAAAATTCACACAAGTATGTGTTCTCAAATCTTAATAACATTCAAAATGATATAGTCATTAATTATCTAATAAATACGCGGCTCAATACACGTCCCAGTAATCCCCCACCCACAAGCTCAATTTTGCAGTGACTAAACAGAAACATACATATCTTTAAAACATTAATAAATTAATCCACAACAATTATATCTCTTTTGAGTCTTATAGTAATAATATTTATAGGCATGGTTTCTTGAATAGAAACAAAAGTGCTCAATTCTTTTTTAATATAAGTTAATTGACTTTTCATCGTGGGAGTATTAACAGTAATGCTTCCCATATAACAAAGCATCTCATTTCTAGTCATAAGTAGCGTCTACACACTGTATGTTTCCTTTGTAAAGGGTAATCTTTACCCATAAAATATTTATCGATGCTTTACCATCATACATATAATGTTATTCCACAAACTGATAAAAAGGTTTTCATTTCCCATTGATGTGTTATATGTTGTTGTGGTCTTCAGTCCGCAGACTGGTTTGATGCAGCTCTCCATGCTACCCTGTCCTGTGCAATTCTCTTCATCTGAGAATACGTTCGGCAACCTACATCCTTTTGAATCTGCTTACTGTCTTCGTCCCTCGGTCTCCCTCTACAATTTTTACCCCACACGCTTCCTTCTAATGCTAAGTTGACAATTCCTTGATGTCTCAGAATGTGTCCTACCAATATATCCCTTCTCTTAGTCAGGATGTGCCAGAAACTCCTATTCTCCCTGATTCGGTTAAGCACCTCCTCATTAGTTATGTGGTCTACCCATCTAATTTTCATCATTCATCTGTAGCACCACATTTCAAAAGCTTCTATCATCTTTTTATCTGAACTCCTTATTGTCCACGTTTTACTCCCACACAATGCTACACTCCAGACAAGAGATTTCAGAAAGGAATTTCTAACATTTAAATTAATATTGGATGTTAACAAGTCTCGTTTCTTTTCTTCCCAAAGATATTCTGCATTTTATATCTTCTTTACTTCAGCCTTTAGAAGTTATCTTGCTACACAAATAATAAAATTCATCTACCTTCTTTATTGTTTCGTTACCTAATCTAATTCCTTCAGCATCACCTGATTTTATGACACTGCATTCCATTACCTTTGTTTTACTCTTGTTAATGTTCATCTTATATCTTCCTTTCAAGACAATATCCATTCCATTCAATAGCTCTTCCAGATCTTTTGCGGTCTCTGACAGAATTACTATGTCATCTGCAAACTGCAATGTTTTTATTTCTTCTCCCTGCACTTTAATGCCCTCTCCAAATTTCTCCTTCCATTCCTTCACTGCCCGCTCAATGTACAGATTGAACAACATTGGGGAAAGGCTACAACCCTGTCTTACTCCCTTCCCAACCTCTGCGTCCCTTTCTTGCCCTTCGACTCTAATAACCGCTGCCTGGTTTTTGTATAGGTTGAATATAACTCTTTGCTCCCTATATTTTACCCCTGATACCTTCAGAATTTGGAAAAGTGTATTCCAGTCGACATTGTCAAAAGCTTTCTCCAAATCAACAAATGCTAAAAACGTAGGTTTCCCTTTCCTTAGCCTATCTTCTAAGATAAGTTGTAATGTAAGTTTTGCCTCCCGTGTTCCTACATTACTCCTAAATCCAAACTGATCTTCCACGAGGTCGGATTCCACAATTTTTTCCATCCGTCTGTAAATAATTCATGTTAGTATTTTACAACCATGACTTATTAAACTGATAGGTCTGTCATTTTCACATTTGTCTGCACCTGCTTTCTTTAGAATTGGAAATACGATATTCTTCTTGAAGTCGGAGGGTATTTCTCCTGTCTCATACATCTTGCATACCAGACGACATCAGCACTTCAGACGGAATATCATCTACTCCAGGGGCCCTGTGTCGACTCAAGTACTTCAGCGCTCTGTCAAATTCTTTTCGCGTCTCCTATCTCATCTTCCTCCACTTCGTCTTCCATTTCTAGAATACTAACTTCAATTTTAATTTCTTTGTATAGGCCCTGTATGTATTCCTTCCACAGTTCAGCTTTCCCCTCTTTGCTTAGTACTGGTTTTCCATCTGAGTTCTTGGTATTCATACAGCTGCTTTTCTTGTTTCCAAATATCTCTTTTATTTTCCTATAGGCAGTATCTATCTTTCCCCTAGTTATGCATTCTTTCACAGTTCTGCATTTGTCCTCTAGCCACTCCTGCTTAGCCATTCTGCACTTCTGTCAATCTCAGTTTTCAGACGTTTGTACTCCCTTTTTCCTGTTTCACTTGCTGAATTTTTATATTTTCTCCTCTCATCAATTAAGTTCAGTATATTCTGTGTTATCCAGGGATTTCTATTAGGCCTTGTCCTTTTGCCTATATGGTCCTCTGCTGCCATCACTACCCTATCTCTCAGAGCTACCCATTCTTCTTCTACCGTATTACTTTCCCCCGTTTCAGTCAATCCTTGCCTAATGCTCCCTCTGAAACTCTCAACCACCTCTGGTTCCTTCAATATGTACAGGTTCCATCTCCTAACCTTTCTGCAGTCTCTTAAGTTTTAATCTGCAGTTCATAACCAATAAGTTATGGTCAGAGTCTATATCTGCCCCTGGATATGTCCTACAGTTTAAAACCTGGTTTCTAAACCTTTGTCTTACCATTATAAAGTCAATCTGGTACCTTCCAGTGTCTCCTGGTCTCTTCCACATATAGAGCCTTCTTTTATGATGATTAAACCATGTATTGGTGATCATTAAATTGTGCTCTGCGCAAAATTCTACCAAGCGATCTCCTCTTTCATTCTTTTTTCCCAGTTCATATTCACCTACTACATTCCTATTCTTTCCTTTCCTACTACCGAGTTCCAGTCCCCCATCACAATCAAGTTTTCATCTCCCTTAACTTTCTAAATGATTTCTTTTATCTCCTCATACATTTCTTCGATATCCTCATCATTGGCAGAGATAGTTAGCATATAAACTTGCACTACTGTGGTCGGCGTTGGCTTCATGTCTATCTTTACTACAATGATGTGTTCACTATGCTGTTCATAATAACTTACATGCATTCCTATTTTCTTATTCGTTATCAGACCTACTCCTGCACTACCACCAACTGATTTTGTATTGACAACCCTGTACTCACCTGACCAGAAATCCTGTTCATCCTGCCACCGAACTTCACTAATCCCTACCATATCTAACTTTAACTTATCCATTTCTCTTTTCAAATTTTCTAGCTTACCTATGCGATTAAGTGTTAGAACATTCCACGCTCTGACCCGTAGAATGCCTGTTTCATTTTTCTTGATGATGACATCCTCCTGAGTAGTCCTTGACTGGAGATCTGAATGGGGGACTATTTTACCTCCGGAATATTTTACCCAAGAAGATGCCATCTTCATATAGTCATACAGTAGAGCTGCATGTCGTCGGGAGAAGTAACTACTGTAGTTTCCCCTTGCTTTTAGCCGTTCGCAGTAACTGCGTGGCAAAGCCACATTAGCTGATTTTACAAGGCCAGCTCAGTCAATCATGCAAACTGTTGCCCCTGTAACTACTGAAAAGGCTGCTGCCCCTCTTCAGGAACCACACGTTTGTCTGGCCTCTCCACAGATACCCCTCCTCGATGGTTGCACCTATGGTATGGCTGTCTTCATCATTGAGGCACGCAAGCCACCCCACCTCGGCAATGTCTGTGGTACATGGGGGTGGGATGTGTTATATAGCAAAACATATTTATTGCCTTTCTGTGACAAAGGTAAATTTTTGTACTTTTGAGCAATCATTGCAATGCTTCAAGCAAAGTTCACTCACAATTATTATGGTACCATACATGACCAAACAAATTAAATACTTTAAAATAATTTCCTACTACAGAACTTCACACATAATTGCATAATTTCTTTCTCAGGACCTCCCTATTTTAAAATTATTTAATATCATTAATATATTATTAGCATAAACCTTCATACATCAGTGCTTTTATTTAAGGTGATAAGGAGACTAAGCATAAAGACTTTAGAAACATTGGCACAGCCCTCTTTTGCCTTTGTATGTCTCTTTGGATATAAAGGTATCCTACCTCACCTATGGGAAGTACATTAAGATGTCAGGTTTGGTGTGTTCTCTATAACACCTTACACAAACCCTTATAAGACAGCCCACACCCCTGAGGGGCTCAGCATTAATTTGCTGAGTATGGGCTTCGTGAACCTAGGGTCCTGAGCTGTGGACTGTGTTGCACCAACAGACAGCCACACCGTAAGCTCTGTGACTGCTTCAACAACCATTGTTCGGTGTGGCGGTGAAACGTTGTACATTTCAGAGCCCAGGGATCTTGACTTCATTGCCTGGGTTGTGAGGACGGTACAAACCTCAATCTCAAGCTGTGCTATATGCTGAAGAGATGCATGGCTGTTGAGGTTGAACAGTTGCTAGTGAGCAACCTCTGAGGAACCTGCCACACTTGAGTTGTATAAGGCTTATCCAGTTAAGCAGGGTTCTGCCTGGGTGGACGTTTAGTTTCCTACCTGCTCGTAGCAACAGGATGAAACGAGCCAACAATAGCGTTTCCGGAGGTAGATCCGGCATCTCTAAGAGAAATAGAGGCGACTACAATGCCACAGAGTATGATCCCTAAACGTTCCCTTCCCTCGCCACACCATGGGAGGAACATCGGGCCAGACATCAGGGTGAAGGATTATGCCCCAAAATACCTTGTATGTAGCTGTAATGATGGGGAATCTTTCAAGACTACAAAGCCCTTGTTCTTCATCAAGAACTTGGAGTACAATTTCGGTGAGGTTGAAGGGATATTGAAAATGTGGTCTGGGAGAGTCTTAATAATGAGGTCATCCCCAGTCCAGTCACAGGCCTTGCTTGCCTGTGACAAGCTGGGTGATCTTTCCATTACAATAACCCACACAAAACTTTGGTACAGAGGTTAATGTTCCATAAAGACCTATTGCTGCAGTTGGACGACGAACTGCATGCCAACTTGGGACACCAGGGAGTACATTTTATTTGGCAAGTCCATAGGGATCCTAAGGACAACAGGGTAGCCACCGGTGCCTTCATCATGGCGTTTGAAGGTGATACATTGCCTGAGAAAGTCAAGGTGATGATCTACCGGTGTGATGTAAAGCCCTACGTTCCTCCCCCTATGCGTTGTTTTAAGTGCTGGAGGTTTGGGCATATGTCCTCCCGATGTGATGCTAATCCTACATGTCAGGAGTGTGGACGTGCAGTCCATCCGAACATCCCTTTCACCCCTCCTCCAGCATGTGTAAACTGTGGCCAGAATCACTCCCCTTGCTCACCTATTTGCTTGGTTCTGTAGCAAGAATGGAAAATTATGGAGTATAACACCCGGGACTGACTGACCTACTCAGAGGCAAAACGAAAATATCCTGTGTGCCTGATGACCTCATATGCCACAGCAGCCTCACCATCATCATCCGTAGTGCCTAATTTACAGTCTCTGCAACCACTGGCAGTGTGCTCCCAAGCCCAATCAACTACCCCTTCCCCCATACAGTTGGGGGAACTTTCTCTCCGGTGGCTCCCACTCTTTCCAGCATGGGAGCAACAACCTCTCAAACATCGGGGACACCGGTCCCCACCTCTCAGCTGGGGAACAAGAAACCTCCCCTGGCTCCTCTCGCTCGGAAGTGGGTCCTTTGGGACACCCTCTTTCGAAGCTTCTCAGAGTACCTAAGAAAATCCTGGCCAAAGGCTCAAGAATCCCCAATCTGCTGGTAAGAAGGGCTTCTCCCTCTTCTTCCACACCTGACACTTCTGAGAAGGCCTCCCAGCCCTTCAGCCTGAAGGGCCTGTGAGACGGTAGACAAAAGAAGTCCGACAAAAAGGAATCTTTGGTGGCTCATAAGCCACAGCTAGCCTCATCTTCAGCTTCAGAAGATGAGGTAGAGATCTTCACCTCACCTGAGGATCTCGCCTTCACGGACCCCCTAGAGTCGATGATCTTAGATTCGGTAGGTTTGCAATCAGCGGCAGCAGGTGAACTTATGAATTAACCTTTTTTTTATTGTTTCAATCATGGCCATTGAAGCCAATAACATGATACTACAGTGGAATTGCAATGGTTGTTTCCCACGCTTAGATGAGCTACGCCAACTCCTCAGCACTTCAACTGCTTTTTGTGTTGCCCTGCAAGAAACTTGGTTTTCCGTGCTGCACACCCCTGCCTTACGTGGCTATCGTGGTTATTACAGGAATTGCGTAGATTGTGATAGGGCATCAGGTGGAGTATGCACCTACATCCTTAGCTCTATTTACAGCAAAGCTGTTCCACTCCAGACACCTTTGGAAGCTGTGGCTTGTCAGAGTAAGGACTGCAGTGGACATTGCCATCTGCAACGTCTACCTCCCTCCAGATGGAGCAGTACATCAACACGTGCTGGCTGCTCTGATTGCCCAACTACCCCCCTCCCCTTCCCCTTATTTGGTATTGGGTGACTTCAACGCCCATAACCCATTGTGGGGTAGCACCATGATTACTGGCCGTGGTAGAGACGTTGAGTTATTACTATCCGAACATAACCGCTGCCTTTTAAATGATGGTACTCCCATACATTTTAGTGTGGTGCATGGTACCTACTCAGCCATCGAATTATCAGTATGTAGCCCTAGCCTCTTCCCATCTATCCACTGGAGAGTGCATGATGACTTGTGTGGTAGTGACCACTTTCCTATCTTCTTGTCACTTCCCCAGTGTCAGTCCCCTGAACGCTTGCCCAGATGGGTGCTTAATAAGGCTATTTGGGACATTTTAAATTCTACTGCCATTGTCGGTTCTCCAATGCATTCTAACATCTACATCTACATCTACATCTACATGGGATACTCTGCAAATCACATTTAAGTGCCTGGCAGAGGGTTCATCGAACCACAATTATACTATTTATCTCCCATTCCATTCTCGAATAGCGCGCGGGAAGAAAGAACACCTGAATCTCTCTGTTCGAGCTCTGATTTCTCTTATTTTATTCTGATGATCATTTATACCTATGTAAGTGGGAGTCAACAATATATTTTCGCATTCGGAGGAGAATGTTGGCGATTGGAGTTTCGCAAGTAACCCACGCCTCAGCGATAAGCGCCGTTGTTGTAATGATTCCCATCCCAGATCCTGTATCATTTCCGTAACGCTGTCTCCCCTGTATCGTGACAATACGAAACGAGCTGCCCTTCTTTGGACTCTTTCGATGTCCTCCGTCAAACCCACCTGATAAGGATCCCACACTGGGCTGCAATACTCCAAAAATGGACGGACAAGCGCAGTGTATGCAGTTTCTTTAGTAGTTCTGTTGCATCTTTTAAGGATTCTGCCAATAAAACGCAGTCTCTGGTTCGCCTTTCCCACGATATTATCTACGTGTTCTTTCCAGTTTAAGTCTTAAGTAATAGTGATTCCTAGGTATTTTGTGGAGTTTACGGCGTTCACATTTGATTGATTTATGTTGTAAACAAAGTTTAACGGATTTCTTTTCGTACTCATGTGGATGACTTCACACTTCTCATTATTTAGAGTCAATTGCCAATTTTTACACCATACTGATATCTTATTCAGATCGTTTTGCAGTTGGTTTTGATCTTCAGATGATTTTACTAGACGGTAAATGACGGCGTCATCTGCAAACAACCTAAGAGAGCTACTTAGATTTTCCCCTAAATCGTTTATGTAAATAAGGAATAGAAGAGGACCAATAACACTACCTTGTGGAACGCCCGATATCACCTCTGTTTTAGTCGATGCCTTACCATCGATTACTACGAACTGTGTCCTCTCTGACAAGAAATCCCCTATCCAATTGCAAATTTGGGGCGATATACCATAACCACGCAATTTGATTAAAAGCCGTTTGTGAGGTACGGTGTCAAAAGCTTTCTGGAAATCAAGAAATACGGAATCGATTTGCGAACCTTTGTCGATAGCACCCATCACTTCGTGTGAATATAGAGCTAGTTGTGTTTCGCATGAACGATATTTTCTAAATCCGTGTTGACCTTGGGTCAATAGATCGTTCTGTTCGAGATAATTCATAATATTTGAATACAGGATATGTTCCAAAACCCTGCTGCAAATTGACGTCAATGAAATAGGCCTGTAGTTTAGTGGGTTACTCCTACTGCCTTTCTTGAATATAGGTGTGACCTGTGCAACTTTCCAATCTTTTGGTACAGATCCTTCTATGAGAGAGCGGTTGTATATGACTGTTAAGTAAGGAGCTATCGCTTCAGCATAATCAGATAGAAATCTAATGGGTATACAATCCGGACCAGAACATTGATGTGGACCAGAACATTGATGTGGTAGTCAACAGTATTACCTCTGCCATTACTTCTGTGGCTGAGTGTGCTATCCCCATTTCTTTGGGATCTCCTAGGCAGAGGACAGTGCCCTGGTGGTCGCCGGAGACTGCTGAGGCAATTAGAGACTGCAGGCACACTCTGCGGCGTCACAAATGACACCCATCTTTGGAGAATATAATTGTTTTTAAATGACTTCATGTGCGAGCCCGACAATTAATTAGAAAAAGCAAGCAGGAGTGCTGGGAGAGGTATGTTGGATCACGTACCTCTCCGTCCGAGGTGTGGACAAAGATCAGGCATTTCTACGGTTATTAGAGTTCTTTTAGTGTGCCTGAGATTTCTGTGAATGGAGCAGTTTGCACAGATGCACATGCAGTTGCCAAATGCTTTGCTGTGCACTATGCGCAGAGTTCAGCATCTGTGCATTATCCTCCAGCCTTTCACACCATAAAAGAGTGGGAGGAGTGAAAGCAACTATCCTTCTCGGCTCGTCATGTGGAGCTGTACAATGCTCCATTTAGTGAATGGGAACACCGCAGTGCCCTTACTCACTGCCCTGATATAGCCCCTGGGCCAGACCGCATCCACAACCAGATGCTAAAACGCTTGTCAGAGGAATCTAAGCAACATCTTCTAGCCATGTTTAATCGCATTTGGTGCGATGGTGTCTTCCCCTCTCAGTGGAGAGAGAGTATCATTGTTCCAGTGCTCAAACCTGGAAAAAACCCACATGAATTGGACAGCTACAAACCCATCAGTCTCACCAACGTTCTTTGCAAATTGCTAGAACGTATGGTGGGCCAGTGGCTATGTTGGCTCTTTCAGTCTCACAGTCTACTATCTCCATGCCAGGGTGGTTTCCATAAAGGGCGCTCAGCCTTGGATAATCTGGTCCATCTTGAGTCTGTCATCCACACAGCATTTTCCAGGTGCCAACATTTGATAGCTGTCTTTTTTTATTTATCTAAGCCTTATGATACGACCTGGTGACACCACATTCTTAATACGTTAAATGAGTGGGGATTTGGGGCTCACTCCCCATTTTTATCAAACATTTTTTAGCCCTGCATACCTTCCGTGTACAGATCGATGTGTCACATAGTTCTTTGCACATCCAAGAGAATGGGTTTCCCCAGGGCTCTGTGTTGAGTGTTCCCTTGTTTTTAGTGGCTATTAATGGCCTAGCAGAAGCAGTAGGGTTGTCAGTATCTCCATCCCTATATGTTGACAACTTCTACATCTATTTTAGCTCTTCAAGTATAAGTGTTGTTGAATGCCAGCTGCAGGGAGCCATACGCAAGGCGCAGACATGGGCTCTCTCCCATTGGTTTCAGTTCTCTGCCACCAAGACATACGTTATGCACTTCTGTTAGCATCGAACAGTCCAGCCACATCCGGAGCTTTACCTTGACAGCCAACTTCTTAACATAGTGGAAACACATTGTTTCTTAGGGCTTGTGTTCAACGACTGGCTGACATGGCTTCCTCATATTTGCCAGCTCAAAAAGACATGCTGGAAGCACCTTAATACCCTCAGCTGCCTCAGTAACACCACTTGGGGCACAGACCGCAGTATGCTGCTGCAGTGCTATAAGGCATTAGTTCTGTCACAACTGGACTAGGCAGCATTGCTTATGGTTCAGCATCCCCATCAGCACTGCAGTTGTTGGACCCAGTCCATCACTGTGGTGCTAGACTTGCGACAGGAGCTTTTAGGACAAGCCCTGTGAATAGTCTCCTTGTGGAGGCTGGGGTGCCTCCTCTGTGAATCAGGTGACAACACCTGCTGGCGAATTACACTGCTACCATCTATGGTTCACATAACCACCCGAATGACCATCATCTTTTTCCCAATACAGTACTCCACATTCCACAAAGGCAGCCAAGATTGGGTGTGACAGCTGGTGATCGTGTTTGCTCTCTTGTGATTGAACTGAAGTCTGTTCCCCTACCATCTATCTTTCAACTCCAGTCACGTATGCCACCATGCTATATATGTTGGCCTCACCTTCGACTGGAATTGTCATAGTTCTCCAAAACCTCAGTTCACCCTGAGACACTTCGCTGCCAATTTTTATCAATTATTGATGGATTCTGTGGCTCTTCAGTAGTCTACAGCGATGGCTCAATGGCACATGGTCACGTCGGCGTTGCCTATGTGCTTGCAGGACATACTGAGTTACAATCCCTGCCAGATGGCTGTAGTGTATTCACTGCAGAGCTGGTAGCCATCTGTCGTGCACTCGATCATTTCCGTTCCTGCCCTGGGGAGTCCTTTGACATCTGTAGCGACTCCCTGAATGGTCTTCAAGCCATTGACCAGTGTTTCCCACACCATCCTTTGGTTGTTGCCATACAAGAGTCCATATATGCCATTGAACAATGAGGGCAGTCAGTGAAATTCCTTTGGACTCCAGGGCACATCAGGATAGAGGTTAACGAACTGGCTGATAGGCTTGCAAAAGAGGCTATCCATAAACCTATCCGAAAAGTAGATATTACACCGACTGATCTCCGTTCAATATTACACCATAAAGTTCTTGGTTTGTGGAGTACTGAATGATGTCTATAAAGGAGGCAACAAATGCCTGGAGGCCCTCTATGCGGAACCCTCGCAGGGACTCTGTTATCCTCTGCCGGCTCCGCATTGGCCACACTTGGCTGACACACAGTCACCTTCTCCGTCGTGAGGACCCACCTCAGTGTTGCCGTGATGCCCATTTATCAGTAGCCCACATTTTATTTGATTTCCCAAACCTAACCACCCAGAGATGGTGGCGTTTTAATCTCCTCGACATACTGAGCTTGGTTTTAGGAGACAATGCCTCTACGGTTGATAGAGTTTTAAATTTTGTTCATGCGAGTGGATTGTACCATTCTATATGACTTTTATTGATGTCCAGTCTCTGTTTTCCACTTGCCTAATACTTTTAGGTAGGTGGTTTTATCATGTAACAGAGTGGCCAGATGTTCTACTTTTATTTTTGTGGTTACCCAGCCACGACTCTCTGGTATCCTCTTTACACCTTTCTCTTCTTTTACCAGTTTTTACTTTGATTCTTTTATTTCTTGATGTGTTGAACTCTTTGCTTGGTGAATTTTAACACATTGTAGTAATTTTTATAGCATTATCTACAATTGGAACAAGGTACTGATAACTGTAGTTATTTAGTTCCTTTAAATGTCAAACCATCCATCCCACTACTTTCTTGTGAGCTAATGCTCCAGATGCCATATGGTCTCAATTTCTTTCAATAATAAAAGCTACCATTTATTCCTATAGGCCTACAACCCATGCTCCGTGTTTCAGTCATAGTAAACACAAATCTACATTTTATCTCCAGTGCACCTACCGGATATAAAAAAATTATAAAATTCATTGATCCATTAAAAAAAAAGTATATATTATAAGGAGATGGAGTTACATATAAAAAAAATCTATTTATATACTCTTTAGTTTTATTCATCTCTGCTTTTCCAAAGTGCACTGTACCTTTACCTTTGCCTGAAATAAAAGTAACTTTATACTCTGTTATTTCTATTAAATAAATAATATATGTACTATGTCATTGTCTTAAGTCACTTCCTGAGTTGTTACTCCCGGGCTAATCTGTAAGAACAGACTTTGTAATAACGGAATAAAACTGGGTAGGGTTCTGCAATAGAAATATCAAATAAAGGAGAAGTAAGAAACGAAAAGAAAGAAGATGGATTTTGTTGAGATCAAAGAAGGATAGAAGATAGATCCCCAAAGACAGATACCCTTCCCTCCCCTCACCCCAGAACACCCCTGTATCTTCGATATATGACTACTCCACCAGAGGGCACATAATGTCATACTAGATGTTCCTGGACCCACTACAGAATGGACGATGTAGCATTATCTTCAGCACCCCCGAAAAGTTACCTCAACAAAACCCTATGGAAGCCCTAAGATTAAGAGTCATCTCTAGGTCATTCGTTGTCTGCCATTTGTTAAAGTTTTTCTTACGTCAGTCAATTTCCCTAACATGATGGTACAATAAACATACTTATTTAATCCGAGGTATAAAGAGCTTAACTCAATCCACACTGTATAACCCTTTACTAATTCCAAAAGATGGTTCTTGAAGTAGTAAAGCCTTTGGATGTGGAATCTTGTGAACAACATAAGAACCTTCTTATAATAATAAGAACAATTTGCATTCTTTATCTTATTTAGAACTTCTTTAATAAAATACGGTAGGCTACTGATAAGCACTCTAATTAAATGATATTCTTAGGTGAATCGTTTAGCTTTATTCTATTAAGATACCGCTAAAAGTATTTGCGATAACCTCCCCAAATCTTTGAGTATGGACGAGGATCCAATATTTCTAAAGCCATTCATTGTTGTTCTCCTTTCAACCAATATTTATCTTTAAACTGCTATATAAAGTCTTCCCAATATTTAAATTCACTCCTATTTAAAATAGCACACTCGGTAGCTTCACCTTCGAGTTGCCCTATTACAAATTTTATTTGTTTATTGCTATTCCAGTTTGGAGGAAGTGCATTAATAAATGATTGTATGAAAATTATTGGGTGAAGTTCCCCGTTTGGATTGAATAATGGAAATCTGTTTCCCACGTTAGTGTTAGTCGGCACATTAAATTCTTCGCACTCATCCGCTGATGAGGTTTTACGTATTATCGACTCTTGCATAGATGAATTTGAATCTCCTTTGTTTGTTGTAGCATTAATTTCATTATTATCAATATCTCCACAAACAAAAATGGTTTGACTATCATTCTTATTAGTTTTTAAATTATCATCACATGTAATATCATTAGAAAAACCTTCTTTATAATTATTAGCAAAAGTTGATAATTGATTCATAATCTCCTGCAAACGCAGTTCCCTATTTGAAATGCTATCCATCAGAGTAGATTCTTTATCAATTTCACAATGTCATTTCTCTGCTCGATCAGCTGATTTGTGCTTTAAATTTTATAACACATTATACATGCTATTGATAGCACCCTTTAATGAGTTTCTTTCTACTTGACCTTCATCCAACCTTTTAGTAATATTTTCTAAGTTATCTTTATTAATGTCAGGAGAACTGGCTAAATCAACAGACACTTCTTGGAGGTGTTCAAACATTTCGTTGTGAACAACCTCAACTCATGCAGCCATTCCTCTTGGATTTTATCATTATTTTTCTGTATTTCTTCATTAACAATGACATTAATATTGTCAATGCTTTTATTAATTTCCATAATGTCCTGTTTCATTAGTGGTTTCTCCTCTCTAGAACTTTTTATATGTTCTTCTAGCTTAGCATTTAGACTACCTAATTCATCACAGGTTTCCCTCTGAAAAGTTTCAGTATTGTTATTAGTTAAATCTATTTTTTCAATCAGCTCTGTTCTACTAGCTTCTAATTGACTTTTAACATCAGAATAAATTTTATCCTTAACATCGGCTATCTGTCCTACCAATTCAGTTTTTAATCCAGACATTTCAGAACTCATTTTATCTTTAGAATCATCTATCTTTTCGAACAATTTAGCTTTTAACTCTTTAAGCTGCCATACTACATCCTGCCTTATTCTAGTCTGTAGATGTATATCCTCTTCAGACACTTTGTTATCAGACATGATTAGATATTAGTTAAAACCAAAGTTAACTGCAAATAATAATATACACTTTATGAGTTCACACAATTGTTACTTCTCACCTTTTTTGAAAATGACTCACCAGATTAATTAATCTGTTAATCAGTTGTCTCATATTCTGTAGCTCAACAGCAACTATTTTCTACTGCTGCTGCTGGCAAATTTTATGATGATGGCGTAGTGGCACTGTATTAATACTGTGGCCAACTGCTCGTGCAACTCAATAGTCAATGGATTGTGTGAAGATCTGTTGGCACCCCTACACCCAGCTGTGACTCTGGAAACTCGTACGCCCGGCTGCAACATTGACATCTTGTCTCGTACACCTGGCAGCCACACCGCAGACATACAGGGCCTATTTTGTAAAGGAAAGAAACCTGCTGATCCGCCCAACAGGATGTAGTCTCATGGGGGGGGGGGGGGCTGCGAGTCCATCCATCTTGGCTGCAGTCCACCCCAGAAACCTGCATCATTGACAGAATTTGAGAATGTTGACAGTTCTCATAGCCTCAGGAGTAATCTTCTTATTTCATCAATTTTCTTCTAAATAAGTCCGTTGGTGACTGGAAAATTTTACATTCCCATTGCATCCTGTCACATTATAGTGACGTTGTAGTGGTACTAGTTTTAATGAACTCTGCTTTCATTAACAAACAACTCTTTAAATGACTGTGACTTCGAACCCGAAGTTAATTAGCACCAACTCATAATAATAATGGTCACTGATGATAATATTAGCTTCCAAATTATTCATATTAAATTTCTTGACTGGAATATTTAAAATATTTCAGGATTGCTTTCTAAAGTCAGATCCTATAAATTTGCAAACTCTGAGTAAAATTTTAGTTGACGATTCTATGAGAGTTTTTTGTTTCACAGCACTCGTATATATTCAATCAATAAAATAGTGTCAACTTTTGTGCATTTTTAGTGACACACACTTTCATCATAAGTCATGCTGATCATACTCAAAATTCACTTCAAAATAATTCATCACTTTAGAAAAATAATTTGTAGATTTTGTTTGATATTTAGTAATCTTGTACACACATCAATTACTTCATTTATAAACATTTTATTCATATAAATGTGACGTAATTACAGTCACAAAATCCATATTACTAGTCACAATTGCAATGTGACATCCTGTCAATATTCCTTACAACAACAGACTAATCATTTTTAAATATCTTTCTATTACAATTCTTTAATAATAACTGTTGTTGTTTTAAAAAATTGTTAACCGCAGTCCGCAACAGCAGGCAGTGTCTTCATGTTCAGTGTGCTGACCTTTGGCTAATCAATAATAGCAACCAGCATTTTCTTGCTAACGTCGGCGGAGTACTCGTCACAGCGTACTGCTGCAGCACTGACGTAATACTCGAAACAAAAACAAATAAAATTCTCACAAGTATGTGTTCTCAAATCTTAATAACATTCAAAAGAATATATTCATTAACTATCTAAAAAATAACGGCAAAATTGAGCTTTATGAGGAGAAGAGTGGATGGCTCAATACACATCCCATTAGAAGATACATGATCTCCTTCGGGAAGCAGGAACGGACACCCACAAAGGTAGATGGGCGTGGTGTGAGGTTTGGTGCGGCGGATTGCGCAAGATGAGATTCTCGAAGATGCACTTCATGTACTCAGTCTACAATGTGTATACACTCACTGGGGGACTTGAGCACACTGTACATTAATGTAGTTTGCATGGCCAGAAGGAGTTTACTTGTCCAGATTGCCATGAGCGAGGGGCCAGGCATGACCTGTTCGTTCACCAAGAGCCGAAAGCGTTGCTATAGTTCAGATGAACATTTGTCACCCAAGTTGTCCTTTTCAATAATGTGTCGATAAACAGTCTCCTCCACAGGATCGTCTTTTTAGCACTGTCATAGCGGTCCTGACTGGGGGGGGGGGGGGGGAGGTAACAAGGTCTCAAACCAGATCCACATGGTTTTGCAGCGAAGTAATTAAACAGAGGTAGAAAGCGGAGTTGTCCAAATTGTAATTCTCGAATATATGCTGGATGAGAGCAAACCACGTGATCGGAGAGTCGAATGAAAATTGAGGAAGCTTTGGCAGGCGGCCTGGCAGCAGAGAAGGAGGCAAGCCAGGAAGTGGTAGAGGTACTGCAGTGTCGACGTCATTGATCGGCGAAGGTGCGGAAGCATCACACGGCATGCCAGGCAGCGCTGAAGCAAAGGTTGAAAGGCTAAGTTTGGGCATGGTAGGGGACCACTTCACGACGCAGAAGGCGCAGAGTAGCACATACTGTGTAGCATACACGTTTGCAGAGTTGGCACAATGGATGAAACTGTGGGGGTTGTAGGAAGGATTGTAGTGTGGAATGTTCACAGGATGCACTGATTGAGGCAGCTGAACTGGTACAGAGCTGGGGGGGGGGGGGGGGGGTGAGCTGCCGGAGACAAACTTGCAGGAGGAGGTGCACTCACAAAGTTAGCACAATGTTCAGCATAAACATGTGTACTGTAACTAGGCTGGTGAAGTTCAAACGGTACACTTTGATGCACAGCACTTGAGGAAGCAAAAGTTCATAGCCCACCTGGCCATTGGAGGCTGCGCACATGATTGGCGAAGTCATACACTGGCGTATCCGATGTGGCAGCAGGCGGTTGCACGTTTGAATTTTGCACAAAGTCTACTTTGTAGACTGTAGACTTTGTAGAGCTGAGAGTGCTAAAATGGTGGAGTGGCATAAAAAAGAGCAGTTGAAAGCGTCTGTGGAGTGACAAAGCCAGAATCACATCACTGAGGCACGGCATTGTTGAGCTGTGGCGATGAGATGTCCTGTGGTGAATGTCCGGACAAGTGCAGCAGCCTGGCATTATGCGAACTGCTGACACTTGTGAGAATGCTGGAAACCACAGGTTGCCGAGGAAGTGTGAGTCCGGGTGGTGGTTGCATTGGCGTCGACATGCTGCAATTGGGCGCAAGATTGTTGGCATACCGAGCGCGAGCGAATTACGGTTAAAGGAACACGCCAAAAACTATGGGACAACACTGTACCAAACGCATAGAACCGTTTTAGTATGGGGTCACCACTGTGAGGTTACTATGGGCAGTGGAGCCCAATGAGCACACACATTACAGAACAATAGTTTTATTCGATGTTGTCAACACAGAACAGAATATGGCAAGTGGTACAAGAGAAGCAAAAACCAAAGATTATCATGAAGATGTAACACTTGCTTCATGACTATGGTCAATGCAATCAGTCGTACTGGTGGCTGCCACAAATTTAAATACTGTGTAGACTACATCATTGGAGCTATTTGTCCATCATTAATCATCTTCAACATGATACAACATTCATGGAAGAGATACCATCTAATGTGAATAATCATACTTGAAAAGTGGATCAGTTATATCAACTTGAACCTCAATGAAAATTGAGTACCAACGTATAAAATGAAAACTTATCTGTATAACTAGCTGTAACTATGTAACATATAAAAATTGTAACATGTCAGGTGGAATGTATTATTATACTACCACCACCTGAAATATTTATCAATCCTCTGGAAAACCCATGCACATAGATCATAGACAAAACAGAATATTCAATGCCAGCAAGAATAGAGAAGAAAGTAAAACAAAAACATTACTCACACTGTAGTAGCCTCTGCTTGAAAATTGTTCTTGCCATCAGATTCTGTTTCCATTTTGGTAGTGAGCTGAGCATTTTCATCAAGCAGTTTCAAATATTTTTCATTGATCTCACTTAGTCTCCGCCTTAGCTCTTCATTTGCTTCTTCCAGCAATTTCACTTCATTTTCAAGTTTTTCCTTTTCAACTCCTGTACTACCCTGATGTATAACAAAAGAAAGGTTTAATAGCGTTCCTTATTGAGGACTATTGTGTAATAAAAGAATGTTATTTGTATGAAGTCCCCATAATGAGTTGTATGCCCTAACCACCACAATATTAAAGTAATAATAGTAATTTATGATATGGAGTGAATAGTAAGTGGGAACCTTTTCTAGACATACTATCATTTTATTTAAATAAGGCAATCCCTATCAGAAAGTTCAGAATAAATAGGAGTAAGAATGTACACACTAAACCTGTCCAATTGGATGATGTCACAATAGAACTAAAAGGGAAAATGGAAAAAATGTACTAGCTACAAAAAGTGACGAAAGCAAAGGAGCATAGGGATAAATACAAGTAACAATTTCGTAAGGAAGTAAAAAGATTGAAGGCTGAAAAAGTAAGCTCAAAAATACAAAACTCAGATTGTGTCTCAAAGACATGTTGGGCAATTGTTAACGAAGTAACAGATAATAAGACCAATCCCAAAAATACCACCAATATACAACTGAATAACAATAATACTACAGTCAGTAATCCTCATTTAATCAGCAACATATTTAATGACTACTTCATAGATGCTGTAGAGTCTGACCATTTCGCATCAAATAAAGGACCACTCATATATGAAACTGATGCCAGTCCAGAATCCGGTGAACTGCCTGAAGTAAATCTAAAGGATATTCTGCAGATTATCAGAGAACTAAAAAACAAAAAATCAGCTGGCTGGGATGAATTTTCGCCATCATTAGTTAAACAATGCCAACAAGAACTAGCATATCCCCTGTTGCACTTGATAAATAGCATACTAAAAGAAGGAGTTTTCCCAGAAAAACTAAAATTCGCCATTGACAAACCGGTATACAAGAAAGGTGAAAAGGATCTTGTACAAAATTACAGACCAATAGCTTTAACTTCCACTTTTAGTAAATTAATTGAGAAAATAATGCTGAAACACATGCTGGAACATTATAACAGGCACAAGCTCTTGGGTGATTTTCAACACAGTTTCAAGCGTGGTCGTAGCACCACAATGACTGCAGTACAATTTATGCTAGAAGTTCTAGAGAAAATTAATGATGGCAACTAAGTGGCAGGAGTTTTCCTAGACCTATCTAAGGCATTTGACAGGGTGGATCATGATATACTTCTGTCAAAAATGGCCACAGGTGGCATAAATGGAAAACTTATGCAACTTGTGGCAACATACTTAAAAAACAGAAGACAGTGCACTGCAGTTTGACACAAAAATGATAAAACACTAAAATATTACAGATCCTGTATCAGGAATGTCAAATTTGGAGTGCCTCAGGGGTCCATAATAGGCCCTTTCCTGTTTATCTGCTATGTAAATGACTTTCCTAATGCTTTCTCTAATGATAATTTTTTTTACAATGCATGCTGATGACACATATGAGGAAAAGACTTGTCTAGTGTTGGCAAAGAAGTAAAACATTTTGTAGAAAGATCTAAGGCAAATTTGAAAGGGACAATCTAAAAGTTAATTTAGAAAAAAACAAACATTATGTCTTTCAATGTTGGTGACCTAGAAGAGTGTATTGAAGTTCAGAGTACTGGTAATGATATATTAGGTAAAATATGCAGACAATGTAAATTTTTAGGTGTGTAATTAGACAGTAAGCTCTCATGGACTAAACAAATTGACAATTTATGTTCAAGATTATCATCTAGTTTGTATGTCTTAAGAAGGTTAGAGCCATACGTAAACAGACCAACACTGAAGATAGTATACTATGGCTTGATGTATCCACATATTCTATATGGCCTAGTGTTATGGGATGGAGCAGCCAAAACCCATGTTGACAGGATTTTTAAATTGCAGAAAAGAGCAGTAAGAATCATGTGCAAAGTAAACTCAAGGACATCTTGCAAGGGATTATTTGCGGAATACAAAATTATGACCATTTACGCTATGTATATGTACCAAGCAATAATACTAGCTGTAGATGAAGATAAATATACATTTTGTAATGAGGAAATACATAAACACAACACTCGGCAGGCTCATGATTTTCACATGATAAACATGCATTATCATAGTAAAGATAGACACGAAGCCAACACCGACCACAGTAGTGCAAGTTTATATGCCAACTAGCATGGTCGAAGTTGAGGATTTTGAAAAAATGTATGAGGAGATAAAAGAAATCATTCAGAAAGTTAAGGGAGACGAAAACTTGATTGTGATGGGGGACTGGAACTCGGTAGTAGGAAAGGAAAGAATAGGAATGTAGTAGGTGAATATGAACTGGGAAAAAAGAATGAAAGAGGAGATCGCTTGGTAGAATTTTGCACAGCGCACAATTTAATGATCACCAACACATGGTTTAATCATCATAAAAGAAGGCTCTATACGTGGAAGAGACCAGGAGGCACTGGAAGGTACCAGATTGACTTTATAATGGTAAGGAATAGATTTAGAAACCAGGTTCTAAACTGTAAGACATATCCAGGGGCAGATATAGATTCTGACCATAACTTATTGGTTATGAACTGCAGATTAAAACTTTAGAGATTGCAGAAAGGTTATGGAACCTGGACAAATTGAAGGAACCAGAGGTGGTTGAGAGTTTCAGAGGGAGCATTAGGCAAGGATTGGCTGAAACGGGTGAAAGTAATACAGTAGAAGAAGAATTGGTAGCTTTGAGAGATAGGGTAGTGAAGGCTGCAGAGGACCATATAGCCAGAAGGACAAGGCCTAATAGAAATCCCTGGATAACACAGGATATATTGAACTTAATTTATGAGAGGAGAAAATATAAAAATTCAGCAAGTGAAACAGGAAAAAGGGAATGCAAACATCTGAAAAATGAGATTGACCGAAGTGCAGACTGGCCAAGCATGAGTGGCTAGAGGACAAATGCAGAACTGTAGAAGAATGCATAACTAGAGGAGAGATAGATATCGCCTACAAGAAAACAAAAGAGATATTTGGAGACAAGAAAAGCAGCTGTATGAATATCAAGAACTCAGATGGAAAACCAGTACTAAGTAAAGAGGCTGAACTGTGGAAGGAATACATAGAGGGTCTATACAATGGAAATAAACTTGAAAGCAGTATTATAGAAATGCAAGAGGAAGTGGAGGAAGATGAGATAGGAGATACAATACTGCAAGAAGAATTTGACAGAGTGCTGAAGGACTTGAGTCAAAACAAAGCCCCTGGAGTAGATGATATTCCGTCTGAACTGCTGATATCGTTAGGAGAGCCAGTCATGAAAAAATTGTATCACCTGGTATGCAAGATGTATGAGACAGGGGAAATACCCTTTGACTTCAAGAAGAATATTGTAATTCCAATTCCAAAGAAAGCAAGTGCAGACAAGTGTGAAAATTACAGAACTATCATCAGTTTAATAAGTCATGGGTGCAAAATACTAACACAAATTATTTACAGACGAATGGAAAAACTTGTGGAATCCAAGATCAGTTTGGTTTTAGGAGAAATGTAGGAACATGAGAGGCAATACTCACATTCTGAGTTATCTTAGAAGATAGGCTAAGGAAAGGGAAACCTACGTTTTTAGCGTTTGTCAATTTGGAAAAAGCTTTTGACAATGTCGACTGGAATACACACTTCCAAATTCTGAAGGTAGCAGGGGTAAAATATAGGGAGCGAAGAGTCATATTTAACCTATACAAAAACCAGACAGCGGTTATTAGATTTGAAGGACAAGAAAGGGATGCAGAGGTTGGGAAGGGAGTAAGACAGGGTTGTAGCCTTTCCCCAATGTTGTTCAATCTGTACATTGAGCAGGCAGTGAAGGAATGGAAGGAGAAATTTAGAGAGGGCATTAAAGTGCAGGGCGAAGAAATAAAAACATTGCAGTTTGCTGATGACATAGTAATTCTGTCAGAGACCACAAAAGATCTGGAAGAGCAATTGAATGGGATGGACAGTGTCTTGAAAGGAAGATATAAGATGAACATTAACAAGAGTAAGAAGAAGGTAATGGAATGTAATGTAGAAAATCAGGCGATGCTGAAGGAATTAGATTAGGTAACGAAACAATAAAGAAGGTAGATGAATTTTGTTATTTGGGTAGCAAGATAACTTCTGATGACCGAAGTAAAGAAGATATAAAATGCAGAATGGCTATGGGATGAAAAGCATGTCTAAAGAAGCGAAACTTATTAACATACAATATTAATTTAAATGTTAGGAAGTCCTTTCTGAAATCATTTGTCTGGAGTGTAGCACTGCATGGGAGTGAAATGTGGACGATAAGGAGTTCAGATAAAAAGATGATAGAAGCTTTTGAAATGTGGTGCTACAGACGAATGATGAAAATTAGGTGGGTAGACCACTAACTAATGAGGAGGTGCTTAACTGAATCAGGGAGAAAAGGAGTTTCTGACATATACTAAGAGAAGGGATAGATTGGTTGGACACATTCTGAGACATCAAGGAATTGTCAACTTAGCATTAGAAGGAAGCATGTGGGGTAAAAATCGTAGAGGGAGACTGAGGGATGAGTATAGTAAGAAGATTCAAAAGGATGTAGTTTGCCGAACGTATTCTCAGATGAAGAGACTTGCACAGGACAGGGTAGCATGGAGAGCTGCATCAAACCAGTCTGCGGACTGAAGGCCACAACAACAACATTGTTGTATGTATTCTAATTTCTCCTCAAGTAGAAAACTATAAACCATCTTACTGTATATGAGAGAGTATTTCCTATACCATTATTATTTCTCCTGTTTTATGTTACATTTGCAAAAGGTACAACAATCAATATGTCTCTCTATGAGCTTGAATTTCTTTGATTCTGCTGTCATTATCATTTAACAACCATTCCTTGATAGAATATTAATGTGACTTAAATCAGTAAACCTTACATATAAATACAATATCTTTCTTTTAACATTTGCCACTTATGTTAGATGAGCATTTTTGTGACACTTTCATATTTTCTAAATGAACCTCTTATCAAGTGTAGTGCCCTTCTTTGGGTCATTTGTAGCTCCTCTGTTTATACTGACTGATAAGGTTCCAAGACTCATGAGCAAATTTGGATACTGGTTGACCAGAGCCTTATCTGCTTGAATTTATCTGATTATACTGGATTCAACATAAATGATGGGAATGAACTTATCCCCTTCTAACAGCAATGTACCACCAGTCTATAGAGGAGGAATTCATTCCTATCAACTAGGAAAAAAAGCACAAGTCATTCCCGTTTTCAAGAAGGATCATCAAGAATATTTCTAAAATTATATAGGCCTATATCCCTGACATTGGTCTGTTGTAGAATTTTGGAGCATTTGTTTGCTTGTGTACCATGACATTTGGGGAAACTAAATGTATCCTCCGCAGGAAACAAGATGGATTCTGAAAGCAAAAATCGTGTGAAGCCCAGCTAGCTCTATTCATTCATAAGGCCCAGAAAACAGTAAATACAGGTTCACAGGTAGATACCATATTTCTTGACTTCCAGAAGAATTACATGATTCCACACCACCTGTTGGGATTTTTTTGTGATCTCCCCAAGGCTTTTGATTGTGTAAATCATGGAATTCTTCTAGATAAACTAAAGTATTGTGGCATGAATTGGACAGTGTACAAATGGTTTAAATCATACCTGACAGGAAGAATGCAGAAAGTTGATATAAGTAATTCACATAATGTGGTGTCGCACAAGTCCAAAGTGCGCGCCGCCTACTTTCGCCGCGCGCCGCCGTGCACGCACGGCGCGGCGTTCTTACGACATCAGCCACGAGCGCCCTCTGTTACAACTCCGCTCGTGGCCACCACTGAACGACATTGTTCACTTGGGACTGAGATAGGAACCAGTCAACACTTCGGAATCAGATAGGCACCAGTGAAGACTTGGCTATCGGACAGGCACTAGGCAGGCCTCTAGCTCAACTATGTATCAGCATTATGCAGTACTGATCTATGTAAGATTTAAGTATTGTGTACATTCTGTGCAATATATATCTCGTTCTAAATTACTCTAGTGTTTCTAGTTTCTGCTGTCCCACTGGCTGCTCACCTCCGTACCTGCACAAGCGTGCTACCTTTATTCCTGTGTCAGTCTTCCTACTCGGCCACTGACACCTACGACGGAAACGAGACACAACAGCGGCGACGAGGCTGGGACACAAAACATAATGTGCAAAAAACAGCTGATTCCTCAAACTGGGGAACAATTAAAAATGGGGTGCCACAAGGTTCGGTCTTGCACCCTTTGATGTTCTTAATATATATTAATGACTTGTCATTCTTTATCCATGAAAATGCAGAGCTAGTTCTTTTTGCTGATGATACAAATATAGTTATCACACCTGACAGAAAAGAACTAACTGAAGAAATTGTAAATGATGTCTTTCAGAAAATCATCAAGTGATTCACAGCAAATGGGCTATCAGTAAATTTTGATAAAACACAGTACATACAGTTCCGTACAGTAAATGGAATACCATTAATAAATATAGACTTTGATCAGAGATCTGTAGCAAAGGTGGAATATTCAAAATATTTAGGTGTATACATTGATGAGGGCTTGAACTGGAAAAAAACACATTGAATTTCTGCTGAAATGTTTGTGTTCAGCTACTTATGCTATTAGGGTAATTGGAAATTTTGGTGTTATACATCACAGTAAATTAGCTTACTATGTCTATTTTCATTCTATGCTTTCATATGGCATCATTTTCTGGGGTAATTCATCATTGAGTAAAAAGGTATTCATTGCACAAAAGTGTGTAATCAGAACAATTGCTGGAGCCCATCCAAGATCATCCTGCAGACACTTATTTAAAGAGCTAGGGATCTTCACATATTCACTTATGAAATGTGTTATTACCAATCCCACCAAATTCAAAAGCAATAGCAGTGTACATAACTACAACACTAGGAGAAGGTTAAATCTAGCTTTGGCACAGAAAGGGATGAGTTAGGCTGCCACAAAAGTCTTTGGTCACCTACCAAACAACATCAAAAGCCTGACAATAGCCAACTAGCATTTAAAAATAAATTAAAAGAATTTCTGAATGGCAACTCGTACATTATAGATGAATTTTTAGATAAAAAAGGTAAAGCAGTCAACAATCCGAAGATTGGTTTGAACACAACAGTGCTTTACTAGGCATGGTCCTGTTTGGATGTGGTATGCCGTTGCCTTCCTCCGACCTTCGAACTGACTTACCCAGCCAGTTATAGGGGGACCTACAGTTTAACGGTGCTACTCGGTATTTTTCACATGAGCAATACTGTCAGAGGTGAAAGAAGTGGAAAGTGACAGATAAAAATCCTAGGACCCGGCAGGTATCGAACCCGCGACCTTTGGATTTGTAGTCTGGCACTCTACCGCTGTGCAACCGAGGCGCACAATTTTTAGATATAAATTAGTAAACCTGAAAAAAAGTAAATATATAAATAAAATAAAAATAAAATAAATTATATATATACGAGGTACATCCAGAAAGTAAGTTCCATTTGGTTATATAAAACAAACGTATACAAATACAGAAAAAATATTTATTTTACAAAATCTACAACTGTTAAACTACTTTTCTTCATAGCTGCCGAAATTTTGTAGGCACATGTCATAGCGTGGCACAGGTTTCTGTATGCCTTCTTCATAGAAGGTTGCCGCCTTTGGATTCAGCCATGTGGTAGCATGTTCTTTCAGCTCATCATCATCGTTGAAATGTTGACCACCAAGGACATATTTTTAGGTGTAAGAAGAGGTGAAAGTGGCTAGGAGTGAGGCCCGGGCTGTACGGTGGTGATCAAACACATCCCAGTGAAATTCCTGTAAGAGTTGTTTGGTCACATTCACCACATGAGGTCAGGCACTATCATAGAAACAAACACCACCTTTTGATGGAAATCCTCTTCTTACACCTAAAATTTGTCCTGTCAACACTTCAACGATGACAAGCTGAAAGAACATGCTACCATATGGCTGAATACACAGGCGGCAATCTTCTATGAAGAAGGCATACAGAAACTTGTGCCACACTAAGACAAATGCCTACAAAATTTCGGCAGCTATGTAGAAAAGTAGTTTAACAGTTGTAGATTTTTGTATAATAAATATTTTTTCTGTATCTGTACAAGTTTGTTTTATATAACCAAATGGAACTTACTTTCTGGACGTACCTCATATATTGTGTAATGTAATATTTAGTACAAATTAATAATTTGTAAAGACATCTTTCATTAACCTAACACGTTCCACGTCATTACGAAGTATTGTATTCATGATCTTTTGGTAATTTTTTTTATTTGCTTGAAACATGAATACACATGCATAGCACTTGTTATTACAATTATATTTATAAGTATACAATACAACTTTTATATAGGCCTATAATATTTTGCCCCTTTAGTGTATGGGATGTTTGCAGTTTTTTTCAGTCTCCTACTGAGTATGTGAAAATCTTGTACTTGTCTGGTATTATGCTGGTGGACTTCGTTATTGCGAAGTGTATATTCCTTATCTTCTACAGTTTTTAAAATTGATTCATATGTATACATAGAGTAAATAGTCATAATTTTAAAATCTAAAAACAAGCTCTTGCAAGAAATCCTAGAATCTACTTTGCCCATAATCTCAGTGCTCTTTTTTGAAGTTTAAAAACCCTATCTACATGGGTTTTGGCAGCACAACCCCATAATAGAAGTCCATATGAAAGAAAGGGGTGTATTAGGCCGAAATACATAGTTCTCATCGTTTTAATGTTTACATATGGAGCTATTCTTCTCAACACATATAGATTAGATGTTATTTTTGCACACACATTATCAATTTGTTGGATCCATAAGAGTTTGCTGTCAATACTTATGCCTAAGAATTTACTCACTACAGACTTTCCCTATTGTATTACTACCATGGTAATCAATACTGCTTTGCAAATCACTTAAATTAAAAGAAATTATGTTTGTTTTTTGCAGGTTGACTTTTAGATTGTCATTTTCAAATTTTGTTTTTGCAGTTTCAATAAACTTTTTTACTTCTAACCCGACATCATTCGTATCAGTTCCCCAAACAAGGCCTGAAGTGTCATCTGCATACATAGTTATGGATTTTTCATTATTGAAAGTACTTGTGAAGTCATTGACATAACAAATAAACAAGAAAGGACCTATTATTGACCCTGTGGCACCCCAAATTTAATGTTTCTGACCCTTGACTTATGTGTTTCTATTGTATCTCCATTATTGTGTGTGATTGCAGTACACTGGCTTCAGTTTCTTAAATAAGAAGTAACAAGGTGCATGAGCCATCTCTGGCTAATTTTGACAGGAGAAGATCATTGTCAACCCTGTCAAATGCCTTTGAAAGATCCAAGAAAACTCCTGCTACTTGATAACCTTCATCGATTTTATCAAGAGCTTTCATCATGAATTGTAATGCTGCTGTCATTGTGCTACGACCACTCCTGAAGCCATGCTGAAAGTCTCCCAGGATATTTTCTTTGCTATAATGATCTAACATGTACTTAAGTATTAATTTCTCAATTAACTTACTGAAAACAGAAGCTAGAGCAAGTGGTCTATAGTTGTCTACTAGATGTTTATCACCTTTTTTATACAGAGGTTTCACAATAGCTAATTTCAGTGTATCAGGGAACACTCCTTCTTTTAAGACACTATTTATGAGATGTGTCAAAGGATATGCCAGATTGTATTGGCACTGTTTCAGTAAATAAGGGGAAAATTCATCCCATCCTGAAGATTTTTTGTTTTTGCATTCTCTGATGAGCTGCAATGTGTCATTGACATCCACTTCAGGGAGATTATTAGAGTCAGGGTTGTTTTCAGCTTGATATCCACAAGGTGATTTATCTGTATTGCAGCAGTCAGTTTCTACAACATCTATGAAGTAATCATTAAATATGTTACTAATATCTTGAGGACTGGTAATGACAGTATTGTTTTGAGTTATCTGGATGTTACTATTATTTTTTAGTTTGGTGGTGTTATGTCTTATTTCATTTACTAACGTCCAGCAAGCCTTAGAGATGCAATCTGAATTTTGGATTTTTAAACTTATCTTTTCAGCCTTCAATCTTTTGGTTTCCTTGCGATACTGGTACTTATAATATTTGTACATATCTATGTGCTCCTTGGTTTTTGTCTCTCTTTGTACATAATACATAAAAAGGTAAAGCAGTCAACAATCCGAAGATTGGTTTGAACACCACAGTGCTTTACTAGGCATGGTCCTATTTGGAGGTGGTATGCCGTTGCCTTCCTCCGACCTTCGAGCTGACTTACCCAGTCAGTTATAGGGGGACCTACAGTTTAACGTGGGTTCTGAACCACGGTGCTCCTTGGTATTTTTCACATGAGCAATACTGCCAGAGGGGAAAGAAGTGGAAAGGGACATATAAAAATCCCAGGACATGGCGGGGATCGAACCCGCGACCTTTGGATTTGTAGTCTGGCACTCTACCACTGTGCAACCGAGGCGCACTACGTAATACATATCCCGCATTATTTCTTTTAGTTCTCTGTTAAAATTATCTAATTCTACAGGTCTGGAAGGTGAAGTATTGTTCTTGTTTATATTAATCTTCCTGATAGGAATGGTCTTGTTTAGATGGAAAGATAGTACATCTAGGAAGGCGTTCCATTTATTATTTACACCTTGGGCATGTAATACAGAATTCCAAGATTCATAGCTCAAACTCTCTCTTAGTTTGGTAATGTTGCTATCAGAGAGAATTCTTTTGTATTCATAGAGTTTCTTTGGTTTGGTGTTTGGATCTCCCTTTAGAACTAATAGTTGGCCTAGATGGTCTGAGATGTGACCATTTACTACACGAGCTGTCATTATATTTTCACAGTTGGTGATAACATGATCTATAGAGCTTACACTGGTTGGAGTTACTCTGGTTGGTACATCTCCTAACAAATCTTTTGCTCCATAGGAGTAAATACAGTCCTTGAGGCATTTACTTTCTTGAGAATCTAACAAGGTATTGATATTAATGTCCCCTAGGAGTACAACATTGACATATTTTTGATTAGAAGCTAATTTAGATAAAACTGAATCAAGGGAATTCAAGAAAATTTCAAAATTTCCGTTTGAAGATCTATACAATGCTATGATATAATATACAACAGCCAAAAATTTTAACTTAATAACAACTATTTCAAAGTGAAGATCTGAAGAAAACTCTTTCACCCAAGTTATATTTTCATAGTATTCTATTAAGGAATTTGTTCTAAGGTAAATAGCTACACCACCACCTTTATGATGAGTGCGGCAATAGAAACCAGATAGAGTGTAGTTTTGGATTTTAAATAAGTGTAGGTTTTCAGCAGATTTTTGATGTTCACTAACAACAAGTATGTGAGGTGCAATGTCTGATAGATAATGCTCAAATATATCCAACTTATTGCCTAGTCCCTCCACATTATAATGTAGAAAAGAAAGATTTCGTTTTTCTGGTACATAGTGTGCATTGTCATCCCCAGTACTGCTTATTAGTTTCCCTTAAGTTTTAAAATGTTACAAATATCAGCGAACATATTGCTGAAAACCTTTGACCCCAATCTATTTAAGTGTAGGCCATCTTTCCCCAGACATTTGCTACTTAAGAACTTATTAGGATTTACAAATATAGCTCCTAGCTGATCACAAATCTGTCTGATGTTATTGTTTATCCTTTCTATATAAGAGTCACTCACTGTCCTTCTGTAGATCACACCACTGATTACTATTCTGGAATTCTTGTATGTGTTTTTGGCTGCTTGAATGAGGTTTAGACTTTCGTTAACAATTTATTCATCACTGCTGCTACGTAAAGAATTTGTTCCTACATGAAGGAAAACGCCCTTGTAGACTGATGTACCTTCGTCTGTAGCTTCGTGGTTTGCATTTCGGATGTTATCTAGGTGTTTAATCAATTGATGTATCCTGATCCCAGGTCGAACGTCGATTTTTGAGTTCGGTACAGCAAGTACTAATCTAATCTAATCTACTGTTGCCTAATGAACAAAATACGAGTATAAATAAGTCATTCTAAACACCGAGAGGTCTTCCGGTGTGAAAGTAATTTCTGACATGCCCCAGTGGGTGTTATAGAGCATTTGCATTTAACAATATATACAAATGATATAGAAGATAACATTGGAAGTTCAATGAGGATTTTCACAGATGAGATTGTAGTATACAAAAAGTCTCAACACTGGAAAATTGTAGCTAGATGCAGAACAGTCTGCACCAATTTAATGTTTGGTGCAGGGAGTGGCAGTTGACACTCAACATACACAAATGCAATGTAATGTGAATTCATAGAAGAAAGATCCTTCACTGTATCACTACATAATTGCAGAACAATCAATGCAATCAGTTACTTCCATAAAATTTCAGGTATTGTGAATAGGAATGTGTGAAGTGGAACAACCTCATAAATTTAATTGTGGGAAAGACAGATGCCAGACTAAGACTGATTAGTAGATTACTCAGGAAGTGTAATCCATTAACAAAGAAGAAGCATAAAAAACCCTTTCTTGAGCAATACTTGAGTATTACTCATTTGTGCGGGATTTGTACCAGACAGGATTAATAGAAAATATGGACAAAACTGAAAGAAGAGCAGCATGCTTCATTACATGTTAATTTAGCAAGTGCAAAGGTGCCATTATGATAATTGGGCAACTTGAATGGCAGACACTGTAAAAGAGGTGCATTGCATCACAGTATTGGCCTCAGTCAAAGTTCTGTGGCATACATTTATAGAAGACTCAACCAAAATGCTACTTCCTCTTAAGTATATATCACAAAAATACCATGAGGACAAAATCACAGAGATTAGAGCCCACACACAGCCTTATCTGTTATGGTTTTCCCAACTAACCATATGCGATTGGAACAGGAACAAGGAGTCATAGTGGTACACAGAGTATCCTCCACCACATGCTGTGATGTGGTGTGGGGAGTATATGTTTGTATTTATGTATTCATCCATCAGCAGGCAATCATGATTGTATGGGGATGAAGATGCAGAAGAAATTCTTGTGAGCAATATCTCTTTTAAATAAATTATAGCTTTTAATGTTCTTCCAGTGTCTCTTAGGTATCACTAGAAACTAATTTCAAAGTGAATGGCTCTGGAAGCATTGTCATAGATATTTGAAAACTGTGACAGTTCATCATAATTTCTCATCAATAGTGTAAAATAACAATAATGGGTCTTTCTTCCTATACTGTACAATATTTTACATTTTTGGGGTTGATATGTTCACTAGAGGTGGAGCTAATGCTTGTGTTATTTTGGTAAGGACAGGGAAGAAAATTGGCCATACACTTTCAATGCAACCATCCTTGCATTTGCCTGGAGTGATTTAGCAAGCTTAGAGGCTTCAATGTCAAAATAACAACACTTTATAGATCACCTGATGAAAACATGTACTCTAACAAACATTTTGAAATTAGAAGTTTTTGTTGTAGCATTATTTGCTGGTGTTACTATATTTTTAGGGAGTGAAATCTGTGATTACCATCGATAGTTAATAAAATCATTCTATTGCATTAACATACCTTACAAAACATGTATGTTTAGTTTATCTGTACAAACTATTTTCATTGGGGGAGAGGTTTGGAACAAGGGGTGGGAAGATCACAGAGGAAGCGAGTTAGCATCCTGGTGAGAGTGAGATTCTGTTCTGAACTTGCAGGATATGTAGCAAGAATAAGTCAGCAGAGGAACAGGAAAATAAGGAATGTGCCCTTTAGGAGCTGTTGCAAAATGCAAAGGAGGAACTGGATGGGATGAGTAAGGAAAAGGAGGCTGAGGAATGGGAAATGGCAGTTGCCAAATAGGCAGCTATGAGAAGGAAATATTCAGATAGCTGCAATATTTATGTTACTAATAGATTTGACTAACTGTCACAGTTTACTGGAGAAAAGCCTCCTGTAGTTGTAAGTGTAGGAAATATGCAGCAGACCTCAGTGGTTAGGAAGTCTAAAGCAGTTGCAAAGTCTGATACAAAGAATTAGTTTCTGCTGTTAGGTGGCTTACATGGCAGAGGAGTAGAGGAGTAGGCCAGCTATCACAGAAAGTGTTAGGAGTGACCGTCAGGACAACAGCATTGTGAAGTCTAGTTCAGGATTGTCCCAGGTGAATGTTAACACAGGAGAGTTATGTAGGACTTTTTGGAAAGAGGACCAGGTAGTGATAGTGGATGAAACTGGGGATAGTCTTAATAGGGACTGGGATTATGACATTATCCCAAGCTGCATCCCAAGCTGCATCTTTCATAGAATAAAGTTAACTGATAGGTATCCTGCTTAAAGGAACTGTCTCTAACAAAGGAACCACTTCCAACAAAGGTCAGGTATCAAAGTAAAACTGAAGAGTTTCCTCATGTCTATTTTGTTGAGAAACTTGTGGAAACAGTAAAGAAAATTAATAAAAATAAGCTAATTCCTGAATTCCTGTGTTACATTGTTGATTTTGTTTATCTGGGCTTACCATATGCATAGGAGTCATATATGTTTGAATGTGCCAATTTACTAATATGAACACATATATAAGAAAACAACAATAAAGTGACACTAATTAAAAAAAAAAAACTCTCAAAATCTGCCAGAAATCTGACTAACAAGCTTAAAAAGAATTGTCCCTTAAACTAGAAAGAAACTGATACCATAACACACTATTTTAATGTGTACATCTGAAATTCAGATAATAAAAATAATGCATATCCAAATTAAAACAAATCATCTGCCAGAGAAGACCAAATCACATGCTTTCTCACTGTAATAACTTTATCAGTAAACTCTAAGCTCACTTAATGAACTTATCATTCAAGAATGGTACATTTTCTAGTAAGCTCAAAATTGCAAAAATATAAAAATAAAAATGCCTGTCCATATAAAGGGAAGCAAAACAAGATCTCAATAGTTGCTGACCTACTTCACTGCTCTCCTTTCTAGTAAATTATTTGAATGTGGAGGAAAGCAAATCCTACATTTTCTTTATTATTATTTAGAGACAGCTTTTGACAATGTTGAATGAAGTATAGTGCTTCAAATTCTGAAGGTAGCAAGGTATAAAATGTAGGGAACAAAAAGTTAGATACGACTTGTACAAAAACCAGACAGCAGTATTAAGAGTCAAAGGGCATGAAAAGGATGCATTGATTGGGAAAAGGGTAAGACAGGTTTGTAGCCTTTTCCCAATGTTAATCAATATGTACATTGAGCAAGCTGTGAAGGAATGTCAGGAGAAATTTTAAGAAGAAATTAAAGTCCAGGGAGAAGAAATAAAAACTTTGAGGTTTGCCAATTATATTATGATTCTTTCAGAGACAGAAAATGATGGGAAGAGCAATTGAATGGAATGAACAGTGTCTTGAAAGGAGGTTATAAAATGGACATTAACAAGAATAAAATAAGGGTAATGGAAGGTAGTCTAAGAAAATCAGATGATGCTGAAGGCATTAGATTAGGTACTGAAACAATAATAGTAACATGAGTTTTGTTATTTGGATAGCAAATGACTTCTGATGGCCAAAGTAAAGAAGATATAAAATATAGGATGTCTGTGGACAGAAAAGCATTTCTGGAGAAGTGAAATTTTATGATATCCAAAATTAATTTAAATGTTAGGAAGTCCTTTCTGCTGGCATTTGTCTGGAGTGTAACACTATATGGGAGTAAAACATGGAGAAAATGGAGTTCATATTAAAAAAGTTAGAAGCTTTTGAAATATGGTGCTAGAGAGGAATGTTGAAGATTAGATAGGTAGATCATGTAACTTATAAGGAGGTGCTAAACAGAACTGGGGAGAAAAGAAATTTCTTGCATATCTTGACTAAGATCATGGTCAGCTTGTGGGATACATTCTAAGACATCATGGAAATATCAATTTAGCATTGGAGGAAAGTATGTGCAATTAAAATTGCATAGAGAGACCAAGAGACCAATACAGTAAGCAGATTCAAATGGATGTAAGTTGCTGTTCTTACGAGGACATGAAGGGGCTTGCAAAGGTTAGGGTGGCATGAACAGCTGTGTCAAACCAGTCTTCAGACTGAAGACCACAACAGCAACAACACAAATCAATTATCAATTACAATATATGTAGAATGACTTACAGAAGTGTGGCTGGGATTGTCAGAATCAGAAATCGGCTCTTGGTCCTTGTCTTTCATTTGAAGCTTGTTTTGATCCTCATTTTCATTATCCCTTTTCTTTACAATAAGTTGCTCTAACTTTAGTTTTTCTTCTTCCTGCTGTAAGAAAACATAGCCACAACATAATGATGGCATAAAGATTTTTAAAAGTTAGCATACACAAATAGTCAGTCATATGTATTCATGAAACAGTATTTAAAACACAAAGAAATCAATGATGGTGACTTAAAATGGTTAACAGCTTCCAAAAGGAAGCTATTGTATTTATAAATTTGACAATATGATGAGGACAGTTACAACACACCACAAAGACATATTTTGAATCGTGACAGGCACATAAAAGACACTCATACACACGGAACGTAACCTTGTGGCCACTAGCCTTTGTCAGACAACAGAAGAAAGACACCATACACACGTGCAGACTTCACTCTCACACAACCTTCATCTCTGGCCTTTGCACTTTGAATATTGTTTTGTGGTGAGGGGACAGGAGGGGAGGGTAGTGGAATGATGACAGGATAGTTGCAAGGCAGTAGTAGGGATGAATACAGCACGGTCTCATGGAGCATGTAAGTACTAAATGGGTGGAAACAGATGCAGCTTTGGAATGGAGTTGGCTGACAGGGAAAGGGAGGGAAGCAAAACACACACACACACACACACACACACACACACACACAGAGAGAGAGAGAGAGAGAGAGAGAGAGAGAGAGAGAGAGCACATAGAATGGGACAGGTGTAGAATAGATAGGGCAGGTAGTGTTGGGTTATTGGAAAAACGTGGCCCTGATAATTTCAGGATCATAGTATATACTGTAGGGATAACTCCCATCTGTGTAGTTCAGAAAAGCTAGTATTGAGGGGAGGGGGCATAGGAATATCCAGATGACCTTGCTTGTGAAGCAGCTACTGAAATCAAGGATATTCTCAGCTGCAAGTTGTGCCACATGGTGGTCTACTTTGTTTTTGACCACAGTTTGGCAGAGGCCATTCAGTTTAATGGACTGATAGTGGTCATGACAATATAAAAAGTCATGCAGTGATTGCAGCACTGCAGATACATTTCATGGCTACTTTCACAAGTGGCCTAGCCTAGATTGTGCACTATAATCCCGTGACAGGACTGGAACAGGAAGTGCTGGGTGGGTGGATTGAGCAGGTCTTACAGCAGGGTCTTCCACAGGGATATGATCCCCGTGTAAAGTGGCTGAGGTTGGGAATGGCACACAGATGGACTAGATGTTATAGAGGTTGTGTGGGCAACAGTACATCATATTAGGAGAGGTGGGGAGGATGTTCAGTAGAATGTCTGTAATTTATGGGCATGATGACAGAAAATCAAAATTTTGGGGAAGGATGTGGTTTAGTTGTTACACTCTAGGGTAGTATCAGGTGACAAGGGGAGTGCTCTTTTGTGGCTAATTACTGTTGGTGGAGAGATTTGGGGTGTGTGGAGATATGACACAGGAAATAAGTTTGCATATTAGGTCTTGGGAGGTAGTTTTTGTCTAAGATGGCCTCTCTGAGACCTTCAGCATATTGAATGACTTTTTTATGTGCCTTTCACAGCTCGATGTATGTCTTTATGGTGAGTTGTACACTTTCCTGATTATATTGTTGAATTCCAACCTGAACTTCCCATTGTTAGTATATATAAGTTTTATATTTTAATTATGAAATTGCTTGTAGTAGATCTAATTGAGCTTCAAGACTGACTATATAACAAGATAGGAAGTACATAATTTGTCTGGTATTGTGAGCCTATATAATTAAGAGAAATTGAGTGGACTGCCTTGCAACAAAGACTACTTTTTCATACTATTGCAATTTAAAACCTGGCACTCTATTTTCATATCAGTAGGGTGTATGCACTCTGATACATTTGATACATACATACACAAATGTTTCCACATTGATCAGCCAAAACATTATGACCTAATAGTGTATTGATCCTCCCCTTGAACACCACACAGTAGTAATTCTATATGGCATGGAGGCGACAGGTCCTAGATAAGCTACTAGAGGCATGTGCACTGTTTAAAAAATTCTGACACACTATGAATTGGTGGTCTGTGAAAATTGAGCTGTTGCCTGATAGCAACTAAAATCTTTTCCATAGGGTTCAGATCAGGCAAATTTAATGGTTAAAATATCAATGTAGTTGACTATCACACTCCTAAAAATATTGCAGTGCTATTCTGGCAATGGAACACGATAGTAGTCTATTATGCTTACTTTCACTCACTTATGACACATGGCATTGTTTTTTTGGGGTAACTCGTCTGATGCAAAAAGAATATTTCTGGCTCAAAAATAGGTGGTTCAAGCAATATCTGGTGTAAGTTCACGAATGCCATGTCGACCCCTTTTCAGCAGTCTGGGAATTTTGACTCTGGCGTTTAATGTTGTTTGTTGTTAATAATATCAGCTTATTCCCACGAGTTAGTAGCTTTCACTCGGTGAATACTAGACTGAAATCGAATCTACATTTGCATCACACCACCTTGACACTTGTGCAGAAAGATGTACAGTATTCTGTGGCATCCATTTTCAATAAGCTGCCACAAGAACTAAAGAATCTTAGCACTAACCCACATGCTTTCAAATCTAAATTGAAGAGTTATCTCATGGCTTACTCCTTTTATTCAATCAAGTAACTCCTAGAAAAGTTAAACAATTAAGCTAATTCATTTTATTTTTTCTTTATTGATTCTTTTCACTTTGTCTTAAGATTGTCATGTGCAAAGGACTACTTAAAAATTTTCTATCACCATTCTTGAGTAACAATTACTGTATTGACTCATTCCATGACCATGGAGTCTCACCACGGAGGGCGTGACGTCACGAGTGCTGGACTGCTGTGCACATCGCTCTCGATTTTTTATATAATTTTAGGATTAATATAATTATTTTAATTGTTATTTCGTGACAATATTCAATCTAGAGGTGTTCTAGTAAAGGATCGTTAGTTATTTTAGCGTTTGTTGTGCCGTAATTGCTTTAAGTGGCGTTATTTGTGTTCGCGTGTGCGCCGGCATCGACATCTTACCACTTTGTTTACATCTGGTGGCGAGTGGTTCCAGCCGTAGCGGTCTCCGAAAGCTAAGTTCCAATAAGTGTTTGTGTATTGTAGTTAAATTATTAAAGTTTTAGATTTCAGGAGGTGTTATCGCGCTAGTTGTTTATTAACTTTAGTACTTTTCAACAGGTGACTTGCTGTTTTTAACGTAGTTGAGGTTGGGAAACTTTAAGTTACGGTATTTGATAACTCTTGTACTCTTACAGTATTTAGTTATTTTATTAGTGACGCTTGAATTTGAACTTGTTTATACAAGCAACAGTGTAAAGTTTCTGTGGTAGTGTTATTTGCTCTTTTCTGATACTATTAGTTGTTGTTACTTGATTTGTAGTGACTGAGGTTTGTTGATTGCTGTAGTTAAGAGGTACTTCCTACTTATTTTGAAGAAACTTAACTTCATAACATAGACGTCTAGTTTTTCTTAACAAATTATTGTAAAATTTTACCATGAGTGAAAAGTGTGGGCTCTGTCGTAGGGTCGTGCGTAGTGGGCTGCAGTGTGGGATTTGTAGTATTTTCATGGGGGGGAGTGCAGTGGGGAAGACAGTGGGCATTGTGGTGAGGTTCTCTCCTGGAACTGTAGGATTTGCAGCAGGAATAAGTTGATAGAGGAGCAGGAGCATTTGATCTGCGCCCTTCAGGTGCAGTTGAAAAACGCTGAAGAGGAACTAGGTAGGTTGAGGAGGGGAAGGGGGGCTGGGGAATGGGAACTGGCAGTTGGCAAGAAGGTAGCTAGGAGAAGGTAGCTTTACATTGCAAGTTGCAAATAGGTTTGACCAACTGTCAGAGTTGAGTGGAGATGAACCTCCTGTAGCTGTAGGTGTAGGAAGTACGCAGCAGACCTCAGCTTTTGGTAAGCCGAAATCTGTAGAGAGGTCTCTTAGGAAGAAGAAGGTTCTGCTGCTAGGTAGTTCTCATGGCAGAGGTGTTGGTCAACAGTTGCAGGAAGTACTTGGGAGTGAGTACCAGGTCACCAGCATAGTGAAGCCTAGTGCAGGGTTAGCTCAGGTCACTTGTAACATAGGGGACTTATGTAGGAATTTTTCAAAAGAGGATCAGGTAGTTATAGTGGGTGGGGCCGGGAATAGTCTTGATAGGGACGGGGAATATGATATAGGTGGTGATCTGGAAAGGATAGCAACTGAAACTGGTGGCACGAATGTGCATTTCGTGCAGCTGTTTCAGTGTCATGATAGGCCTTGTCTTAATACGGCTGTCAGCCGTGTTAACATGGGGCTTGAGAAGGCGCTGATGACGGAGGACATGGATCACATTGCAGTGGTGCCAGTTGAGACTATCCAAAGGTCGGATTTTACTAGGCACGGTCTGCACCTCAATAGGTTTGGGAAGGGGAGGTTGGCAAAGCTCATAGGTGACAGTGTAGTAGGGGGTGGGGGTTTCACTCATGGAAAAATTCCTGTAGTAGTTGGTGTTAGGGCTGCACCTTTTTTAGACTGAAGACAGCTGATAGATATTCCTGCTTAAAGGAAGTCCCTCTAAGAAATGAACCACCTTTGACAAAGTCTAAGAATATAAGTAATAAGGGAATTACTGTTTTTCATCAAAATATACAGGGTATCAGAGATAAAGTTAATGAAATGCTTATTGATACTGATTCTGACATTATTGGAATTTCAGAGCACTTTTTAAGTGGTGTGACAATTAAGAGACTTCCTTTGCCAGGATACAGGTTAGCTGCCTTCTACTCTAGGAGTTCCTTGCAGTGTGGGGGAGTGGCCATGTATGTAAAAAACGATTTTTCATCGGAGTCAATCGATTTTTCTAAACACTGCACAGAACAGATATTTGAATGTTGTGCAGGAGTTGTTAATGTTAATGGAACTAAACTAGTAATAGTTGTTATTTACAGATCCCCTGACTCAGATTTTAAAATGTTTCTGCCCAAGCTGGAATTGGTTCTGGGTTCACTGTATAGGAAGTATAAAAATTTCATTGTGTGTGGAGATTTCAACATTAATTGTGTAGGTGATAGCTCAAGGAAAAGTCAGCTGTTAGATCTATTTAATTCCTATAACATGATGCAAACAGTATTTTTTCCAACGAGAGTGCAAGGAAATAGCAGTTCTACCATTGACAATATTTTTGTTCATTCTTCATTATTAGAGGGGCACTCTGTCAGCAGAATAGTAAATGGCCTATCAGACCACGATGCCCAACTTTTAATTCTAAAAAGTATTTGTTCTCAAACACATGTTAAACATAAATATCAACTACTCAGAAAAGTTAATCCAGTTGCAATTGAGACCTTTTTAAGCCTAATTAAGGAACAAGAATGGCAGGATGTTTATAGTGCTGATAATGCAGATGATAAATATAATGCTTTTCTGAACACATTTATTATGCTGTTTGAAAGTTGCTTTCCGCTAGAACGCTCAAAACAGGGTACTTCCAGTAACAGACAGCCAGGGTGGCTGACAAAGGGGATAAGAGTATCATGTAGAACTAAGCGGGAGTTGTATCAAAATGTTAGAAGCAGTCAGAATGAAGATGCAGTAGCTCATTACAAACAGTACTGTAAGGTTCTGAAAAATGTAATTAAGAATGCAAAAAAGTATGTGGTACGCAAAAAGAATAGCAAACTCTCGGGATAAAATTAAAACTATCTGGTCAGTCGTGAAGGAAGTGTCTGGTCAGGATCAGCAGGTAGAAGATATAATGTCAGTGCGTAGTAGGAATGTTTCTATTACTGACAAGTTAGATATATGTGCAATATTCAATAATCACTTTCTGAATATAGTAGAGGAACTAAACAAAACTCTAGTTTCTACAGGTAATCATATTACGTTTTTAGAAAATGCGTTTCCGAGGCTGTTACCTGAAATGATCCTTCATGATACTTCCATAGGTGAGATTGAGTCAATAATTAAATCACTAAAGACTAATGACTCTTGTGGATATGATGGGGTATCTAGCAGAATTCTAAAGTACTGTTCTCCATATGTTAGCCCAGCACTAAGCCATATTTGTAATTTTTCCTTTCAGAATGGTCAGTTTCCTAACAGATTAAAGTACTCAGTGGTGAAACCGCTTTATAAAAAAGGAGAAAGGGATAATGTAGACAACTATAGACCTATTTCTATGCCATCGGTTTTTTCCAAAGTTATTGAAAAGGCTGTATATTCAAGATTAATTGATCATTTCAGTTCACATAATTTCCTGTCAAACGTACAGTTTGGTTTTAGAAGTGGTTTAACGACTGAAAACGCTATATTTTCGTTTCTCTGTGAGGCACTTGATGGGTTAAATAAGAGACTACGGACATTAGGCGTCTTCTTTGATTTAACAAAAGCGTTTGATTGTGTTGATCACAAAATATTGTTGCAGAAGTTGGAACATTATGGAATACGGGGAGTAGCCCACAACTGGTTCACCTCTTACTTTAATAATAGACAACAGAAGGTAATTCTCCGCAGTATAGAAAATGGCTATGACGTGCAATCCCAATGGGGCACAATTAAGTATGGGGTGCCCCAGGGGTCTGTTTTGGGACCATTGCTGTTTCTTATTTATATAAATGATATGACTTCGAGTATAACACGTGATTGTAAAATATTTTTGTTTGCTGATGATACCAGTTTGGTAGTGAAGGATGTTGCTCATAATATTGACACAGTATCAAATAATGCAGTTCAAGAGATAAGTTCATGGCTAATAGAAAACAAGTTGGTGTTAAATCACAGTAAAACTCAGTTTTTACAATTTCTAACACATAATTTGACGAAATCTGACATTATGATTACACATAATGGGCATTTGATAAGTGAGACTGAACAGTTCAAATTTCTAGGTGTTCACATAGACAGTAAGCTGTCATGGAAAGCCCATGTTCAGGATCTTGCTCCAAAACTAAATTCTGCTATATTTACCATTAGAACAATATCTGAGATAAGTGATTTTTCAACACGAAAAGTAGTCTATTTTGCTTACTTTCACTCACTTATGACGTACGGCATTGTTTTTTGGGGTAAGTCGCCTGATGCAAAAAGGATATTTCTGGCTCAAAAACGGGCGGTTCGAGCAATATCTGGTGTAAGTTCGCGAACGTCATGTCGACCCCTTTTCAGTAGTCTGGGAATTTTGACTCTGGCGTCACAATACGTTTTTTCTTTAATGTCGTTTGTTGTTAATAATATCAGTTTATTCCCACGAGTTAGTAGCTTTCACTCGGTGAATACTAGACAGATGTCTAATCTACATTTGCACCACACCACCTTAACACTTGTGCAGAAAGGGGTGCAGTATTCTGCGGCATCCATTTTCAATAAGCTGCCACAAGAACTTAAGAATCTTAGCACTAATCCACATGCTTTCAAATCTAAACTGAAGAGTTACCTCGTGGCTCACTCCTTTTATTCTGTCGAGGAACTCCTAGAAAAGTTAAACAATTAAGCTAATTCATTTTTTCTTTATTGATTCTTTTAACTTTGTCTTAAGATTGTCGTGTGCAAAGGACTACTTAAATTTTTTCTATTACCATTCTTGTGTAACAATGTATTGACTTGTTCCATGACCATGGAGTCTTACTCCTCAAGTGGGTCCTATGGAACAGAAAAAAACAAACAAACAAACACTCCTCAATTGGGTCCTATGGAACAGAAAAACCAATAAATAAAAATAAATAAATAGATGTAAAAAGCATGTTCACATACTCTACAGGTGTTACAGTGCATGGTGCCTTCTATTACTACACATGTCCCAAAGAACCACTACCAAATATCCCATGTAGCATAATACTGCTCCGACCAGCCTGCATATGACATGTGGTACACATTTTAATTAGTCATTTGCTGTGATGATAACATACCTGGATGTGTCTACTCATTTAGTGTATGAAGAAAGGTGAGTGTCCAGCTGGACAACATGATTTGATCGATACACAGTCCAATTTGATCGGTAATGTGGCCATTGTAATTGTAACGTCAAAATGGGAATGCACACTACTCAACTGGTACAGAGTCCCACTTTCAGCAGTAAGCCTATACACAGAATGACATCTCCAAAATAATTGTGTCTGCACCACCTGTTGTCTGGTCTGCTACAGACTCTCACCTACAGTAGTGGTAAGCCTCTGACCTCCAGATTCAGTGATGAGGCAGAGGTTTAGTATTCTTGTTGTTGTTGTGATTTTGAGGAAACTAAACATCTAGGTCATCAGTCCCCTCAGGTGTAGTACACCTTGTTGCCTACTTGTGATTTCACAGTCCTTCAACCACTTTCATAGATAGTTGCTACTGTAGCATACCAGTAATTGACCTACTTTGTCATTTCTAAGTTGCAAGGTCATAACAGTCTGTCCTCAGTCAAAGTCACTGGATTTCTTCATTTGCAGCTTTTATTACTGCTACAATAACTACCCACATATCTTCATTCCACTTGTACACTTTCCATACTGTGTCTTATGTTCACAATGCAAACTATGTTTTATTCAGTCTCACACTGGGCAGTCATCGTTAAGTTCTGGTTGATCACCTCATGTCACATGTTAGTATTTATTTATTTTTGGTACCATTAGATTAAATTGCATTGTGAGCTACAATTCTAAGAACCAATCAGGGCACACTGTTAAACATTGTGACAGACCACCTTTCCACATCTTCTTTGAATTGTAGCTCACAATGCAATTTAATCTAATGTGACTGAATAAAACTAATCTTTCTTCAAAAGAGATAGATTGGTTGCCAGTACTTACCTTAGTTCTGTAAAGCCAATAGTCACACAAAAAAACATAAATGAAGATGAAAAATAGGACACTAGCTTTTGGAACTGTGTTCCTTCATCGGGTAGGAGGGGAGGGATGAAAAAGAGCACAGAAAACAGAAGGGAAAGGTTATTCAGACCTAGGCCATGAGATGATGATATTCCTTGTTCCAAAAGTTTTTGATACATCATGTTTCCAGCTCTTAAATGTTGTAGGAAAGACATTTTTAAATTGCAACAAAGCTGCTTTTATTTTAAATGCTGACTAGTTTCGGGCTTTGCCCATGTTCTTAAGCCACATTCACATATATTTTGTCTTTCCTACAAAATTCCCTGTTCCCTTTTTCTTCCCTTCTCTCCTACCCGATGAAGGAACACAGCTCCAAAAGCTAGTCTCATATTTTTCTGTCTCAATTTTTGATTATTTTAATTTTTTTTTTTTTTATTTTTGCGGCAAGCAGTGGTACAGAAGTAAGGTAAGTGTGAGTACTAGCCAGCCAATCTATCTCTTTTGAAGAGCATTTTACCATCTCAATGGATACTTACCATCAGAAATTTCAAAAGTAGTCCTTATTGTATAACTGTCTTTGAAGGGCAGTCTTGGCAGTCTTGTCTTGACTTATCGTACTTATTACACCAGGTCAATGTCTGTGTCCATATCACCATCATTTAGTTAATTGGCTGCTAGAAACATGTACTGTGTCATAGACACAGACCAGTGGATGTGTTACTATGGTGTGGGAGACACAAAGGACCTGGAATAGTAATTGCTGTGTCGATACACATATCGACGCCGCGTACCAAAAATGTGGCACATCGTCTTTTCGGGCGCGGCGCTAGAGGCGCTGTACCGGACATAAGTGGACGCCGACCAATTGGGGTGGGCGTCGGCGGACCTGGTCGAGGAGCAACAGGAGGAAGTCAGTCTGGGCCGGGGAGCGATGAGTCGTCAATCATCGCACTACCGATTCCTAAATAAACGCAGATACAGCAATGGCGACGAGGTCTGCTTAACTTCGTGGTTGTTTTGTTGTTTTGCATCATTTACATTGCCCACATTGCCTTGGTTTTTCGCCTACCTCTGGCGACAAGCTTTTCTTATTGCTCTTGCCATGTGTCTTCAATATTTACTCTTGTTGGTGTGTGTTGTGTCGTGTCATAGTCGTCTTGTTGCATATTGTTTTATTGTTTCAGTTTACCATGTCTACTCCTCCTAATGTAATCCCGCCGGTTGTTGCTCCGAGCATGGATTTAACTCAGTTTTGTCAGTTTCAGGCACAACAGAGGTCACAGCTCACCCAAGCTGTACAGCAAGTCGCGCAGTCACAACAGGCGACTGCTCAAACACAACAGTCGTTGCCTTCGCGGCTACAACAGGATGTACAATCTGCTCCGGTGCCACCATTTTGACCTTTTATAGAAGAAAAGGAAACGTGGCATGAATGGTTGGTGCAGTTTACTTCGCATCTGACAGCATACAATGTACAAGGTACTGTGAAGCTTCCCTTTTTTCTCGTGTGTGCTGGTGTTGTAGTTTACCGAACGGCTTCCAAGTTATTCCCCACTATGTCCCCTGAGTCAGTTTCTTATGAGGCGTTAATCGAGGCTTTGCCTAAGTACTATGATGAACAAGTGCATGTGGCAGTGGCCCGTTTTAAATTTTTTAGGAGTAGGAAGCAAGAAGGTCATACTTATCGGCAGTGGCTCACTGAGTTGCAAGATTTAACTCATGACTGTAAATTCAGGTGTTCATGTGGTGAATATTATAATGATTCTATGATTCGGAATGTGATTATGCAAAATGTGGCAGACAATCATATTTGCGAACAGATTTTGCGGCACGCCGATCCTACATTGCAACAGGTTATGCAGACATGTGCGATGTTGCTAAAACTAGCTTTGATCCGGTAGGGGTGTGTACAGTGTCACCAGCACGTCAGGGCAAGTGTCTACAGAACGGCCCCGCACTGACACAAGGCGCCCGGCCCGCTGGCCTGTCGGCTGCTGGGCGTAAACATAAGCGGTCTACCTACCCCACTCGTGAAAAAGTTAAGTCCTGTCCTCGGTGTTTCTCATAACATACGCATGACAATTGTCCTTCTCGTAGTGCAATTTGTTTTGCATGTGGAAAGTTAGACCATGTACGTTCTGTCTGTCTCCAGCAGAATAAAGGTTCCACAGAACAGGCACGCACAGGGGCTCGTTCACATCACATTAATGTTGTGCATTCTCCATCACCTACGAGTGATACGACTGTTGAACTTGCGTCGTCACAGCCTGTGTCTTCGCAGGCTAGGTACTGTAATGTGAATAAATTGTTTGTGGATCTTGAAATTCTTGGCCAGACCGTGACATTTCTATTAGATACTGATGCTTCAGTTTCCTTGCTTAATTGGAACACATACAATTTGCTTGGTCAGCCGCCATTGCAGAACTCTTGCACGTTGCTTATGGCGTATAATGGTCAGGACATACCTGTGCTGGGTTCATACACTTGTGATGCTACATACCAGTCAGTTACGAAAACAGTGACATTTAAAGTGCTAAGTGCTTCCAATAGTGCTAACATTTTTGGACTTGATCTTTTTGATTTATTCGGCCTCCGAATAGTGGATAAGGTTCTTGCTGTCATGTCATATGACCATTGGGACAAGGAGGTAAACTGTGTGATGAATTCAGTGACTTGTTTCAAGATGGTATAGGCATGGCAAACAACTTTATAGCAAGTGTGACATTGAAAGACGCGGCACGTCCCCGCTTCTGTAAAGCTCGTCCCCTGCCGTATGCCCTTTGGGATCAGGTGGCGGATCTCTTAAGACAGTGGCAGGCTAATGGTGTCATTGAACCAATCACAGTGAGTCAGTGGGCATCGCCCTTAGTGATCGTGAAGAAGCCAAATGGTAAATTGCGTCTTTGTGCAGATTTCAAGTCTACCGTGAATCCGCAGACTGTGATTGACTCTTATCCTTTACCACGACGAGAAGAACTGATGGACCGCTTAGGTACAGGCCGGTATTTTTCTAAAATTGATCTGCGTGACTCATACTTGCAGCTTCCTCTGGATGTGCAATCGCAACAAGTTTTCGTGATCAACACGCACTTGGGACTTTTCAAGTTTTTGCGCCTTCCTTTCGGTAGTGAATTGTCTCCCGCCATTTTCCAGCGGTACTTGGAACAGTTGACTGCTACTGTGCCTGCGTGTTCTAATTATTTGGATGATATTGTGGTCTCTGGGCGCACTTCCAAGGAACATGTCAACAATCTGCGAAGTTTATTCGAGGTGTTGTTGCAGGCAGGATTAACGTGTAACAGGGACAAATGTGTGTTCTTTCAGTCAGAACTCGAGTATTTAGGTCATGTCATCAATGCACAATGTATCCACCCGACACAATCTCATTTACAGGCAATTCGCGACCTTCCACCTCCCACTACCGTTACTGAACTTCACTCTGTACTTGGGAAACTCACTTATTACATTCGATTTATACCAAATGCATCGCAAATTGCAGCACCCTTACATCGCCTGCGACGTAAGAATGTTTCATTTGTGTGGTCAAAAGATTGTGATGTTGCTTTTTGCAAACTTAAAGACACTTTGTTGAGTGACAACTGTCTGGTTCCTTTTGATGTTACAAAACCTGTGATATTAGCCGTTGACGCATCATCATATGGCCTTGGGGCGGTGCTTTCTCATCAGATGGGTTCCGTGGACAGACCTATTGCCTTTGCCTCCAAGCTTTTGACCAAAGCACAACAGAACTACTCACAGATTGAAAACGAGGCCCTTGCAATAATTTTTGGTATTACCAGATTTCATCAGTACCTCTATGGGCGAAAATTCTATCTGGTCACAGATCACAAGCCATTACAGTCTATGTTTCATCCCGCTAAACCCATTCCACAACATACGGCACAGAAACTGCAACGTTGGGCCCTTATTCTCTCAAACTATCAGTATGAAATTGTTTATTGGCCCACAACTCACCATGCTAATGCGGACACGCTATTGCAGCTTCCTGTTGGTCCTGACTCTGATTTTGATGCCTCAGAGGCAGCTTGTTGCCATATAGATACGCAGGAGTCTAATGCTTTGGACAAATTTCTACTAGATTACAGACAGGTTGCTCACGCTACAGCCGAGGACCCGGATTTACAGATCCTTTTACAATATATTCGCTCCGGGTGGCCACGATCCTTGAAACAGATTTCGAACCCAGGTGTCTGTCAGTATTTTGCTCGACGTTTTGCTTTATCAACACACCGAGTCATCATCTTGCTTTGCACTGACGGCGACATGTCCAGGGTGGTAATATCTCAGGCTCTTTGGGCGCGTGTTCTGAACTTGTTACATCAAGGACATTGGGGAGTCATCAGAACTAAACAGTTGGCCCGCAAGCATTGTACCTGGGTCAGACTGGACAAATACATTGAAAATATGACATCACAATGTCGTGCCTGTGCCAACAATCAGTCCGCTCCTCCTCAACATTTCACTGACTGGTCGAAATCCACTGGACCATGGCAATGCATTCATGTGGATTATGCCGGCCCGTTTTAGAAGACTAGGTGGTTAATTGTTGTCGATGCTTTTAGTAAATTCCCGTTTGTGGTCCCCACGAACTCTACGATGATGAGTGCTACTGTGAAAATTCTCCAGTCTATATTTTGCATTGAGGACCTTCCAGAACTTTTTGTCAGTGACAATGGACCCCAGTTTATGTCGGCGGACTTTCAACAGTTTTGTGCATCCAATGGGATTCGTCATTTAACGAGTGCTCCTTTCCACCCGCAATCCAACGGAGAAGCAGAGCGCTTTGTCTGCACCTTTAAGCAGCAGATGTCCAAGCTGCGCAGCCACCACTCACGGGATCAGGCTCTGCTGCTGTTCCTCTTGTCGTACCATTTGCAGTCTCGCGACGGTCCTTCGCCGGCAGAGTCACTTCACAGACGGCACCACCGCACCCTGTTGTAGCTGTTGCATCTGCCGCTGCGCCCGCCAGCTTCTCCGCACTCTCGGGCAAAGTATGGCGTCAATACCCCTGTTCTTTTCAAATGCTTTACGGGGGCCAAACGTTGGGAATGAGGGACCATTGAAAAGTGTTTGGGTAGTTCTATGTTCCGTATACGAGGTCCGGGCGGCGTGATTCATCGTCATGCGAATCAGCTTCACCCTTGCTATGTGACTGTTTCTGCGGCTGATCCTCTGTTTTCAGCTCCTGTCTCTACTTGGGGCATGGCACCTGCTGGCGCAGTAACTCGCATCACTCCGGCGTCCTCCTGTCCAGAGCCGATGGAGTGGGCACCTGCGGGAGCGCTCCTGTCGCAGTAGCCTGCCGGGAGTCACGGTTCGCAGCCGGCATTATCACCACCCTCCGTTGCGGCCACCGGATCTGGAGCCACCGGCCTGTCCGAGGAAGTGGCTGGTCACGCCTTGCTACTGCAGCCTGTGGGTCTCATGGACGCGGACGTGGAGCTGCCTCTTTCGCCTGGTCTTGTGGGTTTTCCACGGCGATCGGACAACGAATGTTGGGAAGCGGACCGGGGCCCTATACCCGCCCAAGCATCAATCCCGGTCCCATCAGAGGCTTCCATGTCTGCACCTCCCCCCCCCCCCCCCCCCCCCGCCGTCGTCCTCTTCCTCGGGGACACTATACTATGACAGTGAGGAGGTTTGGGGGAGAGGAGTGCTGTGTCGATACACATATCGACGCTGCGCACCAAAGATGTAGCGTGTCGACTTTCCGGCTGCGGCGATAGAGGCACTGTACCGGACATGCGCGAACGCCGACCAATCGGGGTGGTTGTCAGCGAACCTGGTCGAGGAGCAACAGGAGGAAGTCAGTCTGGGCCGGGGAGCGACGAGTCGTCAATCATCGCACTACCGATTCCTAAATAAACCTCAGATACAGCAGTAATCAATGACACCATGAGAACTGTGGACTTAACAAACATTATTGAGGCTCCCTGAAACCCTTCATTCTTGATGCCTTCCACAATGATAATGAAATCTTCAAACATCATAACTATATGTGTCATATGGCCAAAAAGGTATTGCACTGTTTTCAGAGCAAGATAACAAGCCCAAATTGATATACACCTACTCTCAACCCAACAGAGTGCATTATGGAAGCTATCAAGCACCAGTTTTGCACTGATTAACCAGTGATTTATTTGATATTTGCATAAACATCTGGTGCCACATCTTGGAGAAACCTAACAAAGACTTGCCAAATGATCAAAACTTAGACACATGTTCATAGCAGATGATTTAGTATCACCTTACAAATAATGTGACATACATTATTTGTCACTTTGTGTATACAACTGCTTATGTTCAAATGAAAAATATAAGACAGATTTTAAATTTTAATTAGCATTTTTCAGCGACTGTATGATGTGTTAATATATCATTGCTAAAGATAAGTAAAGGTGGAGGAAATTTATAGCTCAGTATATTTAATGTTATAAATTTTATGAAAACATAACAGGATACCTTGTGGCATAGGTCTTGTAGGTGGGTCAGTTCCTGTTCAAGATTTGCAATCCGGAGCTGGTGATGCTGTGCATCTTCGAGGCAACAAGCATGCACAGATTCCATATAATTAAGTTGTTTCTGTAGCAGCACAACTACTTCATCTTGGCTTTTTGCAGCTTCATGGGCATCAGCCAGTTCATAGCGTAAACGTTCAGCCCTTTCTTCAAGTTCAGCTGCAGTCTGTTGCAACTGACCACGTTCAAATGTAGCTGTCTGGAGGTACTTTTTCAGTACAGTGTGATGATTCTGAAATGGTGATTTAATTATAACAAAGCTTTAAAATGATTATTGCAAAAAAATATTATTTATATTTTAATAAGAATAAAATAACAACTATCCACATGTACAAATGGAGTATCCACTAATGAAGTAATGATGTTTTAAGAAGGTGGCACTAAAACACAGTATTCTTGAAGTAACACTGTATTTTCTTTCACACTTCAGCTACAGTCTGAATATATTTTGTGGTAGTTCAAGTATTAAACATGTACATAGTGGGTACAGTATATTAAAATATTATTTATATTGAATACACTCTCAGTAAATAAAAACTAATCATGTATCATGCACTATCAACATACACAGAAACAAGACAAAGAGCAAAGAAAAAAAGACAGTTAGATACTGTGGACAGCAAAGCTGAAGCAATGACAAACCATTTAAATGTTTCCACTCACTGTTCACGAATGGTTGCACATAATATTGAAACATGCTTTTTGGCAAATGTTAGAGAACCAGGTGACATATATGTTACTGTTTTTTGTTAATGTTTTTAGCACTGACAGTAACTGAGATAGTAACATAAGTATATCCTTTTTACTGTGGAACTGTATACTTCTTATAACTGCCTCCAGCAGTTCTTGAGAAGATAATTACAGTGTCCTAGAATTTGATAACACAGTGACCAGCTATAGTGTAACATATCACAAAGAGCTTAGGAAGACTATTTCACATTTGTATAGCTTCTGAGATTGATGCAAGCTAAAAAAGAGAAATTGGCCATTCATTATTCTAAAACAAAGATGTGTTGAGCAACAACTGTATTAAATATCCAGATTTTACAAGGAAGATTGGACCTATCTTTACATTAAAGCAGATGTGTATTGTCACCGCTTACAATTAATTGTTCACTGTAGGTGGAGGTGACGGGAATGACAAAAACAGTTCATCTATTGCTTGAAATACACATTTTTTATTTCACTATTATTACATAGTACTTCTAATAATGACACTGTTAATGGGCAATGAATGTTTGTCCACTAGTAACAACATGACTGCTGGGCAAGGATGGATACATATCCAGAAACACACAATACATCCGCACCGTACCACAGGTCTTGATTAAATCGTGGTGAAACAGAAACCGAGGCATGCTGTGGCAACTTCACAATTTGCTTGTGTGACAGTGGGGAGTCCACTTTGTGCTTGATCCATGTGGTCCACATTCGACAAAACCATAATCCAGAAATGTCCGGACTCTGCCGATGGTGGGCTCGCACTAACTCCTTTGCTGCACACCACACACCACACCCCTGTGAGTATTTTTGCCCATTGCAGAAATAGTGCATGGCAGCAGATATCTGCCCCTCCGCCTTGTGCTAGCTGTCTGTTGCTTGTCATTCATGTGTTTCTGTTGTAAGACAGCCACGCTGCTACACGATTCCCCCTTGGACAGCAAAGCTCGGGAGTTCCAAGGAAAACGCGGCCCATCAGCTCACGAGCAGTGTGTGATTGGAGCTCGCATACTGGAGGTGATGTCAATGTAACTGTGGTGGTGGCCAGCTAGATGGTGGTAATTGGGTGGCGATTGGTGACGTCATTGCACACAGCTGGCAATGTGCGTGACAGTGCGGTGCAGGGGGCGTGGCCACACATGTTTGGTTAGTGTCAGGGGCGACAGGCTGAGTTGTCAGCGCGGTGTGTGTAGCATTGTGTCATTGATGCAGAGGAGGAGAGGTGTAGCATAGTTCACTACACATGCAACAATAGTTTATGTAAAACAGAAACTTCCACGAACTTCACTGTTCAACACACATACACAAAGTTCCTCGCAAAACGACGTGAAAGTCTGACAAGGGACTGATTCCAAGCTCGACACACAGGTCAGCAGTGGCCTGGAAAACAATGTGTAATGGCACAAATGTGAATCTGTTTCTTGATGATTAGAGATGTGGGTTCCGGAACTGTGACAGTCGGTGGTGTGGTTGGCGATGACTGGAGTTTGACAGGGATGCGCACCACGTGGAAACTGGCGTGATAGTTGATCCACCCTCAAATCTTGATGCGGCAGAGGCACAAAAAATGGGAAGGATGTCTGGAGCTCGAATTGTCATCTCAGTAGCAGCCTGCTGGAGGCTGTGCTTCTACAGTGAGCGGCATCTGGAGTGGAAAAAAGTTTGTGTGGTGGCTGGGGTGTTCACATGCAGCGATGTGTTGTGGTATGTTGCGATTATGCAGCACGACCATTTGAATTTGACGCGACAGCTCACACGCACGGCATAGTCTGATGGCGGCAATGGTGGGAGGCCTTTCGCCTGTGATATGCGTGGGGTGGCCGGCTATACAGGCGCAGGAATTGTTTGCAGGGGCCTGGTGGAGGTGGGCTGCAGAGTACATGGGGGTGCGCTGACAGCCAGTGGTGTCATTGTGTCACTTTCAGCTGGCAAGGTGTCATCTGTGAACAGGATGTCTTCTGCCGGGTTGAAGAAGTACGTGGTGATAGGTTTTGCTAACGTGTACACTGGCTTTACCCAGTCGATTGACACCATCCTCAGTCTACCATTGCACTTTTCTCACTGTGGGTTATTACGCAGTGCAGTCCCAAGTACGGTGGTTGAAGGTGTGGCTGCACCGCATCTACTTGCAGCACGACATAAGTGCAGCGCTATAGATCAGTGTGCACAAATGTTGCATGGGTGCCATGCCGTGTTGCTGGGTGCGGTCAGAGGCCAGCCATGCGATTGTGCAGGCATTCTGTGAGGGGTGGGGCTGTGGCATCCTGCAGAGGTGACACTTCATCCAAGAAATTGCTGGGGATGGCGAGGGATTGCCGTAGATGATGTCTGCAGGTGACATGCCAATCTTGTCCTTAGGAGTCACTTGCAGGTTGAGAAGACACATCAGGGATGCCCTCAGTGTCCTATGGAGTCATTCAGCCATACTGTTGGACTCCGGGTGGTAGCTTGTCGTGCGGTGCAGCCATGTGCCACACATTCTGGTCACTTGTTGGAAGAGGGCACAGTTGAACTGACGGTCAATGTTTACGTTACTGGAGCAACCAATATGCGCTACCCAGGTGTCCACAAAGGCAGTGGCGATTGTCTCAGTGGTGATGTCAGTGATGGGCTTAGCCTCTGACCACTATGAGAAACGGTCCACCATTGGTTAGGAGGTAGCGCTTCTCTTGGGATAGAGGCAGTGACCTGAAGAAGTCCATGTGGATGTGTGTGAAGTGGCGTGTCACATTAAGGAAGGTCCCCTCGGGCACATGCATTTATCTGCTGACTTTGCATGGTGCCACATTGTGCATGCTCTTGCCCTCTGATAGCAGTCTTTTCTGAAGCCCGGCAAGATGAAGTGTGCCGCCATGAGGGACGCAGTGGTGTTCACACCCAGGTGTGACAAGTGCACACGGTCGAATGAATCATGACAGAACTTCTCTGGCAAAAATGGCTGATGTGTTCCCACTGTGGCGTCACACTAAATCTTCTGGGAGGAGCCGGGAGTTTGGATTCGCTCCAGACGTAGGCCGCTGGTGGTATCTGCTTGAAATGTGCAGACTTCTTCGTCACTGTCTTGAGCTTGTGCAAACTCTTCAGAGTCCACCAGTGAGGAGTCAGTGGTGCAGTGACTAGTGGTCAGGGACTATTGGTCAGCAGTGACAGTGTCCATCCCGGAGATATGGTGGATGTCAGTGGTGAACTGCTACGTGTATTCCAACTGCCGTAGCTGGTGAAGAGGACTGATTGTGTTGTTGGCTCTGAATGCTTATGTTGTGAGTTTGTAGTCAGTGAATATTGTGAATTGTCGGACTTCTACTGATGGCCGAAAATACTTCACTGCTTGGTACACAGCTCGCAGCTTCTGGACGTAAGCACTCCAGGAACGTTGCGATGTTGAGAGTTTCTTCGAGAAGAACCTGAGTGGCTGCCAATGGCCATCAATACATTGTTGCAGTGCTGTGCCTATGGCTGTCTGTCTGGCTTCCACCATGATGGCTACCTTGGCATTGTGAACTGAGTGGGTGAGCAGCGTTGCTCTGGCGAAGCATCATTTAGAGAGTGCAAAGCTGTGCTCCATGTTGTCATTCTATGTGATGGGAGCACTTCTTATTGCAGTGGGGCCATGTTGTGCAGCAGTGACAGGTTCAATCACTGTGGTGCCGTCCTAACATGGCGTCAGTAAAAATTCAGCATGCCGAGGTAATGTCGTAAGCCCTTGTGTCTCCAGGCGTGGCATATTCAAAACTGCTTGTACTTTTCTGTCAGGGGTCAGGATCCATTAGAATTGATTAGGTGCCCTAAGATTTCAATTCCACCAACCCCAAACGTGCACTTCAGTGGGTTGATCACTATGCCTGATTCACTGAGCCACTGGAAGACAGCTGTCATATGTCTGCTGTGGAGTTCAGACATCTTAGAGAACACAAATACGTTATCCAGGTAGGCTAAACAGCATGGCAGGCATTGCAGGATGCCGTCTATGAACTGCCAAGGTCTGGGCAGCATTCCACAGACTGAACATCATAAACATTCTCTCAAAGAGCCTGAATGGGGTGGTGATGGCCGTTTTCTCAATGTCCTTGTGCAGTCCACCTTGCTGAAGACAGTTGTGCCTGCAAAGGAATGATTGAAGTCCTTCAGATGTGGCACTGGGTATTTGTCTGGCACTGTGCTTGCATTGAGTGTGCAGTAGTCACTGCATGGCCACAACAAATTGTCCTTTTTTGCTAGTAAATACAAAGCAGATGACCACGGGCTGCACAATGGGTGGACGATGCCTTGGCACAATATTGCCTCGAGCTCAGCCTTTGTGGCCACAAGCCGGTAGTGATGATGTGAGATAGAGTTGAAAGTTTTACCTATTTAGGCACTCCACAAGGGAGAGATAACTCGGGGAATTTTTCCACTATGTCCGTAAATGGCCTGGAGCACGCAATGGATTTGACACTATAGAAAGTGGCCTGTTGTTGTTCCCCTGCAAATTTCAGACTAGTTGTGGAGTCAATTAATTGTCTATCAACAATACTGACAAGCAACTTATAATGTGCTACAAAGTTTGCACCTGAGATCGGCTCAGTAACATCGGCAACAGTAAACCTCCACGCAAATGTGCAGTGCAGTTCAAGGTCCATGTTTTGATTGTGGGTGCTGTAAATTTTTATGAACGAATTGCTAGCCACCATGAGGCACAGAGTCTTTGCCTTTGTTTTGCCATGCAGCAGAGACCTGGGAAAAATTGACAAGTAAGAACCAGTGTCCACGAGGTAACTCACACCCTTACCCCTTCCTGCCTGCATAAATATTGTACTGCATTTGGGTGCATCTAGGCCCGATTGCAGCTGGTGTTTGGGTGTGAGCAGGGGGCACAGCACTTCTTTGTGTTCTTGCTGAAGCACACATGATAGCAGCAGACGCCGGTCAGCGGCTGGTCTGATGTCGCCAGGATGTCAGAGCTGCTGGTGTTGCATTGCCGGGCACGAGATCTGCTGTTCCTGTGACACCTACTGCCAACTGTTCAGGAGTGCACTAAGCGGTCGACTTGCATGCTTAGTGCTTCCACCTGGGTAGCCAGGTTCTGTACTAGGTGGTGGAAGTCAATGTCGACTGCGGCGTTGGTTGTTCAAGTGTTAGACCATCTTTACTGAAGGCATTTGTCTATAGTGTAGCCTAGTATAGGAATGAAACATAGTAAAAACAAGATGGGTATAGAAGATTTTGACATTTGGAGCTACAGAAGAATGCTGAATATTACACAGATAGATTGAAAAACTAATGCGAAGGTACTGAGTAGAATGGGGTAGAACAATAATTTCCGGCATATCTTGAGTAAAAGAAGGGACCAACGGATAGGAAACATCAAATTAGTATAAGATGGAAGTGTGTGTATGTGTGTGTGTGGGCAAGAGGGAGGGGGCAGAGATGTAATGAAGAGGCTTGCAGGGGATAGAGAGTGTGGAGGTGGAGAGCTGCATGAAACCAATCTTTGGACTGAAGAGCACAATAACAATGTGATTATCAAACAAAATAAAACATTCCCATCCTCAATAGTATACATTCCAAGAAGATTCAGGTAACATATTATTTACTTGCACACACATTTTCTGAAATGGCCACTATGGAAAAAATCTGGGAATCTAGAATTCATGTGGAGTTTTATCAACAATTTTTCATCTTGCACATTATTAGGACTGTAAACATGAAGAATGAAATAATTGCCACACATCACAAGTTGACTTATGCAGTGTAAATGTAGAAGGAGAAGGTTGTTTTATAGGATATCTACCACTACAGTCCTTTTATATAAATTAAAATGGGTTAAACAGTGAAGAGTGATAATCTCAACTTATCTCAAACATAAAACAAGTGCTGCAGCATTAAAATAACTTTTATTCATGCTTCATGCTTGTTCTTCTTCTTATCTTTGCAGTTAAATCTGAAATTTAATGTGAATCTTGCATGCATTAGACTTACAGTTGGTATATCAATCACGCACATGTGTTGTGGAGTAGTATCAAGCTGAGAGTGTTCACTGTCGCCATCACTTGGGCAATCCTTACGACTGTCACATATCACTTGTGCTGAAAATATAATAAATATATTAGTAATAAAACAGTTTAATGAAGTTTTGTTCAACAAATCAATTTTTACTGGCTCATTAATGAAAAGTTAGATGTCCTAATAAATGATATAGTCATGTAAAAGATAGAACATCTTGTGATCACAAAGAGAAAACTTACAATAAACAGAGTAACATATTTGAAAGTTACAGTACAAATTAGACCACTCACTGAAAAAAACAGAGTTGTCAACAGATTCACACAAAGAAGGGGTTTCTAGTTTTAAGATGAATAATTTTCAGAGTTAAATTAGAAACAAACTCTCTCTCTCTCTCTCTCTCTCTCTCTCTCTCTCACACACACACACACACAACCATTCAAGCACAGAATCACATACCTTTGTTTCTACATAGTGCTGGATGGATGACCCACATGTGTGTGTGTGTGTGTGTGTGTGTGTGTGTGTGTGTGTGTGTGTGTGTGTGTGGAGTAGGTTGGGAAGAGAGGAAAAGGGCAGGATGCAGGAACAGAGGTTGGGTGACATAACGCTACACTAGGAGGACGGGAAAGAAATATGGTAGGATGTCCCTTATTTCAGAGCATGATGACAGTTAGTCAAATCCTTGATTAAGGATGTGGTGCAGTTCCAGTCTGAGGTGGTACTGGGTGAATGGTTTTGGGGTTGGTAGGAGGTCTATATTTCACAGGGGTATGTTTGAAGATTAGGTCTGGAGAATACAGGATGGATGGATGCTTAGGGTTTAACGTCCCGTCGACAGCTTGGGCATTAGAGACGGAGCTAACGCTTGGAGTTTTTGGGTTAGGATGAGGAAGGAAATCGGCCATGCCCTTTGAAAGGAACCATCCCTGCATATGCCTGGAGTGATTTAGGGAAATCACGGAAAACCTAAATCTGGATGGCCGGATGTGGATTTGAACCACCATCCTCCCGAATGCGAGTCCAGTGCGTTACCACTGCGCCACCTCGCTCAGTCTGGAGAATAGAAGCTGTTTGTGTATTCTGCCAGATGGTCAGCAGTGATTGGATGACATGTTCATCTTCTGGGATGGTGTAACTCTGGCAGGGATTATAGGAGAGTCCGAGAATTGGCCCAAGTCACTGCCAATCATCACCTCCAATCAATTGTCTGAGACATAATGTCCTACATCAGTGATACCAAGTACACCCTCTGCCAGCTCATCACCAATCCTACCCAATTACTTCAAAGATAGTTACCCATTACTGTGGATATCAGCTCCCTATATACCAAAATCCACCATGCCCATGGTTTTTGGGATTGAACAGCAGGTCTCCCAAAACCTCTCAAATTCCAAACCCACCACCTTATTCCTCACATGCCTCACCAACTATACCCAACACAGAAATACTTTTCCTTGAAGGGAAAGGGTACAAACAACCATATGGCACAGCCCTGAACAGCTATATGACACTACTCCATGCTATCATGTTTATGAAGCTTCTAGGGGAAATGTTTCTAGCCTCTTAAAGCTCCAAACCCTGGTCTGATTCTTCAGATTAAATGATGATATCTTCATGGTCTTAACTCACAGTCAGGATACCCTATCACCATTCCTTCACAATCTAAACACCTCCCATTCCTTTCACTTAATCTTCCTCAATTCAGCCTGTTACCTTCCTCAACATTGACATCTTCCTCTCCCATGGCACCATCTACACTTCAGTCCACAATAAACCCACCAAAAATACCTGACACATTAAAAATATCTCCAACACATAGCCTGGCCACCTGAGGATGGTGTACCTGCTGGGTTAAGCACACAATGATGCAGTATGCTCAAGGTCTTGTGAATGTTTTCACTGGCAGGCACTACTATAACCCCTCCTCGATAACAAGACCACAGAAAGCTATTGGTATCCTGCATAAAATATTTGGCTTTATGCAAGATGAAACAACTAGCGAATGGAGGATTTGCCACAATGAAGAATTTAACCATCTGTACGGGCAATCAAAGAAGGAATGATTCACTATAAGGATTTGGAGTGCAATGGACATGTCTCACCAGTAAGTGAGAAATAATGGCTAGTAAATATCCTGGAGTTCACACCCCAAGGCAGAAGACCAAGAGGGAGGCCAAGAAAGAGATGGAGTAATGAAGCCTATGAAGATCTGAGCAAAATAGGGATGGTGATGAACAACTGGTGTCAGAAAGCAGAAAACAAACCTCATTAGAAGCATATCCTTGTAGCATGCAGTCCCCAGCACCTGATCAAGTAAAGTTTAGTAAGTAAGTAAATTCAGGCTGTTAGTAGTGCTATGGTCACTCTTTTTATTTTTTATTTTTTTTTATTTTGGACAGTCAGAGAAAGTTCTTTCAGCTAGCCAGTCAATGCATGGGGAAAACTGCTGGATAGTGATGGATTAGTATTATGCTTGTTGTATATGGATTAAGGTTGGAATTGGCCACCGTCTGAAAACCGCTGGAAGCTTTGTTGGCAAGGCTTCAGATTGTTGCTCTGGGCTACAGTGCTACTGTGGCACCTGGGGTGTATTCTGTGGCATGTCTGGAGTCAACAGTAGCACCACACCTTAGTCCCATGTCGTCACTTGCCTGATGGTGGTTGTCAGTGACGGGACCGCAAATCTTGGGGCAGAAGGCAAAAGTGGGAACTGGTCAAAGGTCTGTCAACTTACACCTGTGTAACAGGTTTGAGATATTTTGCATTGTTCATAGTATCTCTGAGTCAGCACAAGTTGCTTAGATTAGATCAGATTAGTGCTTGTTCCATGGATCATGAATATGACATTTTGTAGTGATGTGGAATGCATCATTTTCATAAAAGGCATCTTTACATTATATATGAAGACACTAAATCTTTTACTTTTTAATTTTCTTTATTTTTTATTTTCTAAAATAACTAATTTATATCTAAAAATTCATCTACTGAAGAAAAGGAGTTGCCATTCAGAAATTCTTTTAATTTCTTTTTAAATGGTAGCTGGCTATCTGCCAGACTTTTGCTGCTATTTAGCAAGTGGCCAAACACTTTTGCGGCAGAATAGTTTAGTCCTTTCTGGGCCAAAGTTATATTTAACCTTGAATAGTGGAGATCATTCTTTCTCCTAGTGTTGTACTTATGCATGCTGCTATTACTTTTTATATGGGTTGGATTATCAATAACAAATTTCATAAGTGAATATCCATATATATTGTAAGGCTACTGCGAAGATTCATAATTCCTTAAATAAATGTCCACAGAGTAATCATGGGTGTGCACCAGCAATTATTAAGATTGCATGCTTTTGTACGATGAAAACTTTTTTACTCAGTGATGAATTACCCCAAAACATGATTCCAGATGAGAGAAGTCAATGAAAATAGGAAAAGTATGCTAATTTGCTGAGATGTTTATCTCCAAAATTTGCAGTCAGTAGAATTGTCGTTCAACATAATTCATACTGATAACTTTCTGACTAGGGTAGCTAAGGGGTCAAAGACAGCCATTGATAATATATTTATACAAATGTCTAATAAACAAAATTATATTATAAAACTGATAATAGTTAGCCTTCCAAACCAAGATATGAAGTTTCTTTTGATACACATTAATACTGACCAGAATATAAAATTTATCAAATCTGAGTTTAAGAGGGTAGTCGGCAGTGGCGACTGGTGCTTTATGCTTCAGATGACTGGGGGTTCACTTCTTGATAGTTGCACCCCCCCCCCTCCGCTTAGCATCTGAAGAGACAATTTGGCACACCTCTGTGAGTCGTGCCATGGGAAAGCGCTCCAGTTTGCTCCCCCCCCCCCCCCCCTTTAGATATGTTTTCGTTTAAACATCTCGGCTTGCTTGTGCTTGTTTCAACTCAAGCTGATGCGTTGGTCCAACCCACTTTATTTTACACATTTTTCCAAGCATAAAGCTGAAAAATTTGTTTCTAAAAGACATAAACACGAAACCACAGTAAGAAACTGATTACACTGTTAAGTGACTGTAACAAAATGAATCTGTTACAATGAAGAGACAAGCTACCTTTCGGTCACGTGACACACAGCAGCATCCACTCCTAACCTTACACATTTGCAAAGGATGCTCTCCTCCACATCTTTTCAAATATTAAATATTTGTTACTCTAACAATTGTGACACAGTTGCAAAAACCTCCAAAGATATGTGGCAAGAAACAATACAAAAGTCATTGTTGTTCCTGGATGTGTTAAAAACACGATTGGGTTTTGAAAAATTGCTAACAGTCAGTCTCAATCTGAATACCTTTGACATCACAGCACAATGCCTCTAACCACATGGCTATTCTCATTAGATAGAAATTTGTCGCTTCTGAAGGCTTTTACAAGTTGATGCATCTTTAATTTATAGTTACAAGACATTTTACCAAATATGATGTGTTTTTTATGAATCTTCAATGCACCAAAAACAAATATGAAGGGCTGATGTTGTCTTCATGGAGGATTTGCCCATATGCAAGACAAGTTATGCGGTAGCACTGCATTGTCTTGCTTTGGGACCATTCGTGCATAACCGCCAGAGCTCGAGTAGCCAGGAGCTGGCGTCTCCACCAGCTCCAACACCAATGTTAATAGCGTTTCCTCTCACCCCTCCCTGACACAGGAATGGCCATATGCTGCATCCAGGTGGTTCAGAAAAGAATTTGAACCTTAGCTGTGCATGCGCCATTGCAACACTGTGGTCACTGCCACCTATATTAGGCGGCCATGCTACTATTTGTATACGTGCTGTCTCCATGATGTAAAACATTTCTCATGCAATATAAATACTTTGAATGTGCATATAAAATCTGGGAGTAGGAATAAGGAGCAATTTGAAGTGGAATGACCACATAATATTAATTGCGGGTAAGGCAGATGCAAGACAGATTTATTGGAGGAATACACAGGGAGTGTGGTCCATCGACCACGGAAGTAGACTAAAAAACACTCATGTGCCCAATACTTGAATATTACTCATGAATGTGGGATCAGTTGTAGATACAACTGAAAGAGGAGACAGAGAAGATTCAGTGGAGAGCAGCATGCTTTGTTGCAGTTACTTTTAGTAAGTGCAAATGAAATTATTCTCAAACTCCAGTGCCAGATACTGCAAGAGACATGTTCTGAATCATGGTATTGGCTTTGCTCAAAGTTCTGATAGTGCACATTTCTTGAAGAGTCCATCATTGTATTGCTTCTTCCTATGTGTACATTATGAAAGGATGATGAGGTTAGAATTAGAGAGATTAGAACCGAGACTGGAGGCATACCCGAGGCCTTTCTTTTCCCTTGAACCATATGCAAGTGCAAGATAATGGAAGACGTTTTCACTATAAGTAAATACATCAAATGTAAAGGGATGCAGATGGTTACACAGTCCACAGTTGTCATGGTGTCTTCAATGACTACCATAGGTCCCATGAAATTGCAGGTGATTGTGCCCTGTAGCAAACTACTACCACCACTGCTCTTCTTCATGGTGTGGGATTTGAGCAACCATTCACTTAGATGACAGAGTATTCAGATGTTACGAACCTACCAACCTGCTGTAACAGGAAACTTGATATATTTAACCAAATTCAACATTTCCATTGATACACAGTTCAATGCATTAGGAATGGATGATGTCGAATCAACATGACAACATGTTGGGTCATCTGCCATGAAGTCCCATGTTAAAATTTCACAATGACGATCAAAAATCTTGTAACTGGACAATCAACTTACTCTGTCAATGGATTTGGCAGAGGGTGCTGGCTGCCCTGCTTTACATTCTATGATGCATGGGATCTAACACCTTATCATCTAATCATGTTTTTACTGCCCTTCAATCACTTTCTGTAGTTTCTCATGAGAGGAGCCATTCCTGAGATCCTCCGATACTGAGACATAACAACCTGGCTATTGTCAAAGCTGTTTATATCTTTTGGATTTCCCCATTTCCAGCCCCTAACATCACTAAAATGACTATGTAGTCATCTCCATTATGTTTACCATGTTGAATGCCCACAGTTTATTCTTATGTATTATGTATTGCAAATCTTTGCATAATATTTATCACTTTGTCTTCTGAAACACTGTGTGATATAAACAACTGAGTGAGTGTGGCATAGGTTTATGCTGTATTTGCAAATATCTATATCTACATATATAGCGAGTAGCTTGTAATTATAAAGCCTTATCCCAAGTGACAAGTACTCACTGGTACAAAATGTAATTGACATGAACAATAAAATCACAATTATAGCCAGAACCACTAGTTAAAAGCAAATGTGCAAAATAAGCAATTATGGTGTAATATTTTAATTTAATCTCATTATAATTCAGAAATATTTAAATTTGTTTTAAAGGGCAAAGAAAACAAAATTAAAGGTGTTGTCTTTAATCTGACCACTGGTAAAATATTAGTTTATGACTTGATTTCTATGGGCAAACAACGTGTCTGTATCATATTCATTACTGCACTTAAAATAATAAATATAATAGAATTTCATGGCTTCACATCATTGTTCTGGATTTGTTATCTACAAACACTTTAGGTCATTTCTTACTGCTCTGAACTGTTATACAAACCTTCAGAATGCCCAGTAGCTATTGGTGGTTTACGTGGTTGTTGATCAGTCTCAGTTGGGCTCTGGCTGAAACATAAATAAGAGTGAGTAATTTCTATTCTGTACATAAATTTAGAGCCATTATAATTCTATTACACACCAAGAAAAATAAATGTTCCTGATGAGATAATAACAAATGATGAAACATGGTTTAAATAAATCTCAAATACAGTAAAAAAAAAAAAATGTCATAAATAAATTACTAGGGCAAAGAACTGATCACTGCAGATTATTACATTCCTTGCTGTTACTATTAACAAAAACTTTTCATTGACTAATCATATGGATTTCTTAGTAAGCTGATTAAATAGTTTTGCTTTTGAATTCAGGATTCTAAATGGAATAACAGACTTAGATTTTGAGAAAATTGTATATGATGCATATGTCAGGTATATCAATCATAAGATGTTTTCTGGGATGTTGAAAAAACAAACCTCCTCTGAGAGCTCAAACTACAGAAAAAAAATCATCAGTCCTGTGACAGGAATTAACAATAGACTATCATGCAAACATTTTTTCAAAACCTGACTTGTGACAACTCCTCATATTTATGAAACATCTGTTCCAAAGGTGAAAAGCAGGAGATCTGGGTTCGAGTCCTGGTCCCCCACAAATTTTCATTTGTCACAAAATAATAGACTACATTCAGATAAAAATGGCAGATTTACAAATTGCAAATAAATAATTATTTAATTCCTCGTATATTTATACGTGAAATTCTTTTATTTGAGCAAAACTCATTTCAAAGCAAATCCTTTTATAACAGCCACAGCAGCCAGTGATGGCAGTCACACATGTATGACTGTGTCTGTTATCTCTTATTAATGAAGGCTGTGGCTGAAAATTTAAAGTTATGTCTGTCTGTCTTTTCTATGTGCCTGTCTTTGGATCAGTAATTGTTTTTTGGTGAGCTGCAATCTATCTTTATTATAATGTATAGGATGTTCAAAAAAAGTGTTGAATACTCTTTGAGAGGGGGTAACACTCATCAAAAGAATAAAAATGAATCCAATAAACTTGGGTCTGTAAACAGACACTTTCTGAGATAAAAATATGTTCATAGGAGGTGATTCTGATGGCATTGTGGGTTTTTCATGGGGTGTGAGCCCCAGAAAACACACTTTTCTGTGTATCAACAATTTATTGAACCAATAGTTCAAAAGCATAACACAGACTCAATTGTAATTGTTGGTGGCAGCCAAGAGGCGGCTCGCTGAAAGACAATTGTAAAGATATCGCCGCCACACAGCCCCCCCCCCCCCCCCCCACCACAGTACGGAGTACTCTTGTTGAGGTAAAGGCGGTGGGCAGTGTGGGGGGGGGGGGGCGACAGCCAGTCATGGTTATGTGCATGGAGTCCGAATGATGGACAGCTCCACGGAGTTGTCTGGCAGAGGCGACGGTCGATGGAGGCGGCAAGCAGTGGGGCAAAAAACCTTGAAGTCCCTGAGGTGAGGAGGCTGTGGAACCTGATGCACCAACTGGTGTGAGGCTGAGAGTTGTGCAGACAGGAGGGGAAGTACCACTTTAACCACACCCGATTGGAGCAGAAAAGCTCATGTGGCGTCCAGATTAAATGAAGCAGGAGGGAAGAAACATTTCAGTAACTCGTACCTACATTGTTGGGGAGCGGGGGAAGCACTGATGGCCAAACATAGTATGAAAATCAAGCCTTCGTGCAAAAGAATTACAATGTTGGAAGAGAGTTGGTGAGGGATAGAAACCTTTAATTCCAGGACCGGGGCCTCAGGAAGAAGTTGAATGCTGTAGCCTTGGAAGGGGGAGGAGAGAGAGTGTGCAGACACCTCAAACAAAGAGGGGGGGGGGAAGGAGGAGTCGGAGAGGCAACTCGAGCAGGAGGGGCAGGGGGGGGGGGAAGGCAGAGGTGTGTTGCCAGGAGACGACGGAGAAGTCGAAGAGGCCAGAGGAGAGGTATCTGCCACAAACGTTATGAGGGGGGGAGGAGGAGGAGGATTGCACTCGACTCGAGGTGAGTAGGAGGGCTCGACATGAGCAGGTTTAATGTGGTTTACCAACACAGTGGAGGGAGAGTTATTAATGAGTAAGGTGAAGGTGTTGGGGGAGAGCCTGAGCACCTGATGAGGGCCCATGTAAGGGGGGCTGAGCGGAGGACGGACCGTTTTGTCCCATACCATGACAAACTCGCAAGATTCCAGGCTCTTGGGGACAATGACCTGCGGAGGAGTGTAACTGGAGAGAGGTGGAGGGTAGATCCTTGCACAATGTTGATGCACCTGGTCTAACAGGGTGGGAAGGTCAGAGGAGTTAGGAATGGGAGAAGGGAGATGAGTTCGCCAGGTAAAAGTAAGGATTGTCCATAGACAAATTTGGCTACTGTGCCACGGAGGCCTTCTATGTAGGTTTCTCGTAACCCGAGCAAAATGAGGGGCATTGCCTCCATCCATAGAGAGTTGTGGCACTGGAGAGCAGTTTTTAGTGTTCTGTGCCACCGCTCTACCAGCCCATTGCTTTCGGGGTGGTAGGTGGTGGTGGTGTGGATATGTTTGATGCTACAGAGGTGGCAAAGATCATAAAAGAGAGTGGATTCAAACTGGCAGCCTTGGTCTGTGGTGATGACCAAGGGAGAGCCAAACCAAGAAACCCAAGAATGAAGGAAGGCTTTAGCCACTGTCTCTGTTGTGATGTTGTTGATAGGGGTGGCCTCAGCCCACCAGGTCATCCAATTGATAGTCGACAAGACAAAGTGGAAACCACCAATCAGAGGAAGAGGGCCAATGAATTCAATGTGGACATGTTGAAATCTATCCTTGGGAATGAGGAAAGAGCCCAAAGGAGGGGAGGTGTGGGAGGAGATTTTGTTGCATTGGCAGGGAATGCAGGCCCGAGACCAAGCTTGACAGTCTTGCTTGACATCTTGCCAGACGAAATGTTCAGTGACAAGTCTGGTCAAGGCACAGATGCCAGGGTGTGAAAGCTCATGCAATTTTTGGAAAATCTCGCGCTGTAAGGGGCTAGGGACGAAGGGGTGAAGCTTGCCTGTGGAATCGTCACACCGAATTTCACCCGTCACCGCAAGAATAGAGGTGTGGACGGGGTTGAGAGAGGAGGAATGATCAGAAACTAGTTGCTTGAGCTCGTCATAAGCTGATTGGAGAATGGCCAGGTTAGAGAGGTTGATCAAGGAAGAAGCAGCATTGACTCAGGAGAGGAAGTTGGCTACTATGTTGACATCACCCTTGCTGTACCCGACGTCAGTGGTGAATTCGGAGATGAAATCTAGGTTTTGGAAGCATCTAGGAGGAGGATCAGCTGAGGGATTTTGTATTGCGGCAGCCAAAGGTTTGTAGTCAGGGAGGACATGAAAAGGATGGCCCTCGATCTCAGAGTGGAAGTGCTTAATAACCTCATAAATGGCAAGGATTTCATGGTCAGAGGCCGAATACTTCCTTTGGGTATGAAATAATTTGTTTGAGAAGAACTGGAAAGGAGAGATATTGCCGTCCAGAGACTGGCTAAGAACGGCACCAATGGCAGTGTCACTGGCATCAGTCATGATAAAGATGTCCACCTCAGAGTGAGGGTGAGCAATAGTAATAGCATTCGATAAAAGGTCTTTAAGGGAAGAGAAAGCCTCAGACATTGCAGGGGTCCAAGAGACGGGGCGAGTGCCAGAGATATACTTGCCTGCCAGCGCATCAGTGAGGGAACGTGAATGTCAGCAGCACCAGGCAAGTTCCGACAATAATAATTAATAGTGCCTAAGAATCACCTCAATTCTTTGAGTGTGGAGGGGCGTGGCAATTTGTTGATGGCATTGATCTTATCGGGCAGGGGGGGAGGGGGGGATGCCATCTGGTGCAACAGTGTACCCCAGAAACTTGATGGAAGGTAGGTGCAGTCGGTCCTTGCTGTGATTGAACTTAATGCCTGCCTTAGCCAAAGTGTCACAGAGAATTTGTAAATGATGTTTACTATCCTCAACAGAGGTACTGAACAGTGAAATGTCGTCTAAGTAAACAAAACAACACTTTAGGGGAAGGAGAATCTCAGTGATGAAGTATTGCCACGTTTTTGTGGCATTTTTAAGTCCAAATGGCATGAAGCAGAAGTGGTATAAACCTTTCAGCAAGTCATGATGGCAGTCTTCTCAACATCCTCTGGAGCCATGGGTATCTGATGGTATGCAAGTTTGCAGTCAACCACAGAAAAAAATCTTAGCACCAGCGAGAGGATGAGTGAAATCAGCTGCATTAGGGATAGGATACCTGTCCATGATCATCTTAGCATTGAGGCTACGGTAGTCCCCACACATTCTCCAAGAACCATCACATTTTTTCACTAAGTGAATGGGGGGAGGACCAACTGCTATAAGAAGGTTCGATTATGCCTGCCTCTAGTAATTCTGCAATCTGTGCCTCCACGGCCGCGAATTTTTCAGCACAAAGGCAGCACGGTTTGCTACACCCAAGTGTGTTGTCGGTGAGTCTGAGTCTGTGGACTGTGCCATTAGTTACTACAGAAATGCACTGCCGAGGGCAGGAGACAACGGGGGGGGGCGTGTCTCCCAGTGTGTCGGATTCAGCGGACAATGTTGTGGCAGCCAGCGCGGGGATGGGAGGTGACAGCTGACTGTCCCAGCCAGCTGTGATATCCACTGGTGCCACTGGAGGTGCCACAAGTGTGAGGGCAGAAGATAGCCACCGGGCTGCAGAGGCATGTGGGTCGGCAGGCAGAGTAGTTGAAGCAGGTGCCACCGTAGCAGATCAGGGCGCCACCTGGCTGTGCGAGCAAGATGACGGCCGAGCTGCGGCAGTGCGCGGGTCAGCCGGCAGAGTAGTTGATGTGGGCACTGTCAGTGCAGGTGAGGGTGCCACCTGGGTGCGTGAGCAGGATGGCGGCCGAGTTGTGCCAGTGTGCGGCTCAGCCGGCAGAGTAGTTGACATGGGCGCTGTGGGAGCTGGCGAGGGTGTGACCTGTGTGCGCGAGCAAGATGGTGGGTGAGCTGTGGCAGTGTGCGGATTGGCCGGCTGAGTAGTTGACATGGCGACCACCGTGGCAGGTGGCGGCGCCACCCGTGGCACAGCGCAAGATGACAGCTGAGCTGAAGCAGCTGGGAGGTCAGCTGAGACAGATGTTACGGCGGTGGCCACCGAAGCACACGGGTGTGGCACCAGCACAAAAACAGAAGGCTGAGTCGTGGCAAGCATGGCAGCAGATACACAAACATTTGAAACACTGCACGACTCTGGGCATACACTAGCATTTGAGTCTTTAGCTCGAACAGAACCACAATTGTTGCCAGCAGAGATAAACTTGGATTTATGTTTGCCCATGGGATGGTGACTGACAGGTTGTTTAGAGACAGAGGAAGTTAAAGTTTCAGTTATTTGGTCGGTATGCTGAGAGTTCTGAATAACGTGTGGAGCAGTAACCAGAGGGCTGAGGGCACATACAGTTTTGACAGCTGTGGCGGTTGGCCTAGCAACCGCATTTTGTTTGCACACATCAGCATAGGAACGAGTAGCAAGATTAGACGAACTGTCAGAAGCATAATCATGCCTACGTGTGGGCGCGGAACCACTGATAGCAGAGGAAGCATTGGTACTAACCTTGCAGTCCGCCCACAGAGCGAAAAGACATTGTTTGGCTGCTGACAGCTGCATTTCAGCATGAGCAAGACAGCGTACGATGCTTTCCCGCTCACTCTTGAGGTCAAGCACTTGTTTACATTTGTCAAACCACTTATTAAGCAGCGTGTCAAAGTCATCAGACAATTCGATATATTCACTAACAACAGTAGCACTGGCAGAAGAGGAGCCAGAGCTCAACAAATCACGAAAAATGTTTGTTTGAGGGATGGTGGAAAACAGAGTGGCACACAACATTGGGTGAAAATTTGTGATGTGTTAAAAAATTTATACCCACAATAGGTTCTGGAATGTCTGCCACTAAAAAGTTCCACTCAAGAATGCAATCAAGAGAGAGATGCACAGAGTAAGAGGTTGAACCCATGCAACAAAGTTGTGTGTCGTTTACAACTCGCAGCAGCAAGTGATGCGGGCAGAGAGGACCAGTTGTCACAGTGGTGGGTAGTAGGGAAACATCCATGTCAGTATCAATGAGGAATCCAGTACCGGAAACACAGTCGCACAAGTGGAGGTGATCAGCCTGAGTGGAAGTATGGTGAACAGAATGCAGCGTCGGTAGGCACCCGTTGTTGTCCAAGTGGGGGGCAGCGCCTACATCCCCCGCAAGTTGCGTTTGGGTACGTGCACGGAGGACGGCACTTATTGGCAACTGCACCAAAGTGACTGTTGAAGAAACAGTATGAGTAGTGAGGTGGCTGTTCCATTGGGAAGCGAGTGGGTGGTGGAGGTCCATCTTCGGATTCTGTGGTGGAAGCCAGCTGCAGTGTCCCAATTGTGAGGTGACATGGAATGCTAGGCGGGTCATTGAGGTCAGCCGGCATGCGAGAGGTGCAAGGAGGTGCAGTTTGAGTGTGAGCAGGTACGTCTAGTCGGGCTTCATGTAAGTGGGCAGCATGAACCCAGTCAGCAATACTGATGCACTCACTCAGGAACTCAGGGATATTGTAGGGCAGAGCCATATGGACCGGTAAAGGCAGCTTGTTGGTACAGAATGCCATCAGAGTTGAGTCTGGCATTGCCTGCTCGCTGACCAGCAGTCAAAGACGTCTCCACAACTGGGAAGGCTTTGTGTTGCTGAGATGTTCTTCCTGCAGAATGTAGTGGATGATTTGGTCAGGAATGCACGTGACATGCTCCAAGATGATCTGCTTTGCCAGAAAGTAGTGATGAATCATCAGAGATGATGTTACCAGATTGCAGATTAGGTTGATGTGCTCGTGCAGGTGTGTGATGAGACGGAGACAGTGAGAAGCATCAGCCAGAGAATAGTAGTCGAAGATTTGTTCTACTAAGGCGAACCACGTAGTTGGAGCCTTGAACGAAAATGGAGTCAGCTTGGGCAGACGTCCAGGCAGCAGAGTGGGAGGTGAAGATGGTGCCTGAGGTCCCGCATCTGGCACTGCAGCATCAGGCTGATGTTGCAGTTGTTGAGGAGGTGTAATGCGGAAGTATGATGCAGTATAGGCAACAAATTATGCTGATGAAATGGGCAGCTGAGCACAAGACAGTGAAAAGTGTCACACGATGTGCCAGCCACACGAGCGGATGCAGTAGGCCACAGCGAGCGCGGCAGGGACATGTCGGGACTCCAAATGCAGCTGTACATTGAACACATTGTCCTGTCCTGACAAGTTCACATGTGAGAAATCACTCAACAGTGTGTGTGGGTTAAAAACACAGTCACTGGGTAAACACTGCACAGGTGGTTGTCCGAAAGACGAATGCACTGCACTGTCTGCAACCGGAGCTGTGCGCACAGAAAAAGGTGCGAAAGGAGCTTGAGACAAAGGTCCTGAATTAAATGCAGAACTTGAAAAAGAGTTAGGAATGAGTCCCCTAGCCAGCTCATTAGACACAGGCAGTGAAATATAGTTCTGCAACAGTGCGGCACTGTTTAAACTATGTCCAGGCATGTAGGTCGCGGATGGATACACTGGTGCACATAGTGGGCTGTGAATACAAATTTTAAGTACAGTACACTGAACTATCTGCAGTTGGCATTGGTTGAGAATGTGAGCACACAAAATAGTCCTATGAAACAAGAATATTGTTCATCATTTGGGCACTGGAATGCAATGATCCTAAATATTCATGAACACTGTGCACCATAATGCATGAACCACATCTCTAATCACTGCTGACATGGCACAATCCTCCAGCAAGGCAGGCAATACATTATTGCAAAAGTCCAGATAATGCACCCCATTTAAACATAGTGGTAACACATATTAATCCTTTGCCAAGTATGCCTGTGCATACACTGATAGAGAATCAGTGTTCTTGATACCCTCTTTCCTGAATTGATTAGGGATATACATCTGCCCACAGATGCTGGTTATAGAAATTCACAACACCATCTCTTTTGAACCCTGCTTATTCAGTAAATAAAATCTTAGATGTAAAAATTGGATTTGTGGTACACTTCTGCAACCTCTATTGACAGAATAACTGTCTTCCATGATGATCTTGTGGCCTTAGGACCTGAACTTCCTGTAGATGATAAGGATACAGATAGATAGTAAGCTTTTGTGGAAAGCCCATGTTCAGAATCTTGTTCAAAAACTAAATGCTACATTGTTTACCATTCAAACAGTTTCTGAAATACATGATAGTTCAACACAAAAAGTAGTACACTTTGCTTATTTTCATTCACTTATAAGGTATGGCATAACTTTTTGGGATAATTCCTCTGGTTCAAAAAGAGTATTTATTGTGCAGAAACAAGCAGTATGAGTAATATATGGGGTAAGCTTGTGTACTTCTTGTCGATCCCTGTTTAGTAGCATTGGAATTCTGACATTGGCCTCTCAATACATATTATCTTTAGTGCCATTTGTTGTTAATAATATTTGGCTATTCTCAACAGTTAGCAGCTTTCATTCAGTTAAGGCTAGACAGAAATCAAATCTGCATTTGGATCATACCTCCTTGACCCTTATGCAGAAATGTGTGCAGTATTCTGCCACATCCACTTTTAATGAACTGCTACAAGAATTCAAAATGCCTAGTAGTAATCCTCAGCCATTCAAGGCTATCAAGGCTAAACTGAAAAGCTTCCTCATTGCTTAATTTCTCTATTCTGTCAAGGAATTACTGGAAAAATTTAAAAATTAAGATAATTTCAGTGTTATGTTGTAGGTTCTTTTTATTTATGCTTAGGCCTGTCATGTGGATAGAATTGCTTTGCTTTTCACTTTATCTATTACTACTCATTAGTTATAATTTAATGTAATGACTCATTCCATGACCATGGAGACTTTCTTCTCAATTTGGTCACATACATAAATAATTCAATAAAAACACATATTTAGACATGTTGTAATATAAATAACTAGTTGAAATATTGCTGGGGCACAGTATTAGGAAAAATGCTCAAAATTTGTACAATGGTTCATGTTTTCCCAAGCTTCATCCCATATTTTAAAATATTTTTATGAAGATATTTTCACATTTCTCCAAACCTACTTTTATTTCAATAGCATGGAATAAATAAAATTCACTTAAAGCCAGACGAAATCTCCTGTTGTGAGGTAATCTTCCATGTCATGTATTGACATCAGTCAGTATCTGCATATAAATAATATAATAAGGTTGTATGTAAGTCATGTTGAAGCTGCAGAGTATAGACCTTTGTCATGTTAATCTGTTTCTAATGAGAGATATGACTTTTGCTCACTGGAACTACATTTTCATCCACATTTAAGTAGTGACTTTTGACTAGCGCTATGAAAACATATATTATGAGATTATTTAACTTATGAAGTTATACTTTTGAAGTGGAATGAAAAAGCTGATAAATGCATTTTCATGTCATGTACTAAAGGAAACCACTTACCAAATAGCAGAAGTGATGATCACTGACAGGCACACAGAAAGTGAAAGAAAATTAGCTACCACTTAAAAATACCCTTTGACAAACACAACATTCCACACACACACACACACACACACACACACACACACACACACACACACACACACACCAGTGTCCCTACATTGTGCAGTTTATTAAGATACAGCTACCATTTCCTCGTACAGAATTTAACACAGTTCCCCTGCTTACCAGGCAGCCACAGTGACCATTACAACCACTATATACCTGGACACAGTGATAACCACAACTGTATTGACTACCCTAGCACACCTCCCACCAAAGCAAAATTTTAAGTAGGTCATGTATGCTGTTGCCATGTTGATTTTGTGCCAGTAATTTGTATATTGGAGTGTTGTTTGGTCCTCTATGCAGTTCAGTCACGACTATAACTGCAATCACTGGGTAAAAGTGAGGACAGCATTTTGGCACTGGTTTATGAAGTTTCACTTCCATCATAACTACCAAGCAGAATCAAATTAACTGCAAAATCAGTTACCTATGAACAGTGTGACAGTTAAAAAGAAATCTAAGTTATTTAGTGATTGCTAGAGTCAAAGTACTTCCCTTCACTGTTATAATATTAAGCCTAGAGTTCTGCAGTGCCCCCTTGCTCGTTTACATCCCCCAGATGCCTGTAATACAGGGAAGAATTTCAGACATTTAATTCTGGGCTAAAGCATATGGAAGACCTGTGGTTCAAGAATGGTATTTTCACTGTTTAGTGGAATGTGTTATGAAATGAAACTTCCTGGAAGATTAAAACTATGTGCTGTACCAGGATTTGAACCTGGGATCTTTGACTTTTGTGGGTAAGTGCTGTACCGACTGAGTTACCCTGGCACACCTTATGGCCCATAGTTACAGTTTCCCTTCCACCAATGGTGGTGGTTCATATTTAGAACTGCACTGGATAGATATGTACCTATCAGAACTGTGCTTGATTAAAAAACAGCAATTCATTAAATGTTCAATTGCTGCTGTAGCAGAAGTTATGTTAAAAACCACTCAAAAAGAGAAATAAATCTTGTTCATTTCCAAATTTCCTTTACAAAGGAAAATCCAGGGGTACTGCTGTGGATGAATTATACAGCTACTACAATCAAATGCAATGGAAAACAGTTGAAATTGCTAATATTTATCCATGACCCAATAGCCTATCTATCAGATTCCACACAGAAACTGAATTTGAGCTAAGCTCCTCTGTTTTCCACAATATACCATAGATCAGTGCAAAAAAACTCCATTCTTATATCTGCTTACAATACAGGTTGCAGAAGTGATCCACAAAACTATGGCATTCTTGATCTCAAGCAATTCTAAAATTCTAGCCACAAAAATAATGAGTTACCCAAATCAATACAAACTGATCTGAAAACATTACTACTGTCAAACACATCTTGCACTTTTCTCACATGTTGTAGTAATTGTGTTCACTCTGAAAACTGATTCTATGCATCTCTCTGTGCTACTCCATCCTGTAAGTCTCTTCATTTTTGAATAATTAATGCAAACTGCATCCTTATGAACCTGCTTACTGTACTCAATTATTTGTTCCTTTCTACAGTTGTTACACCTTCAGCACTAAAACTGCAATGACAGCAAAATTCACAAAAAGTAACCCAAAGTTGGTCGTCTTTAGTGAAATATTGCAAAATTGGCTATTTTTAATAGATATTGTGAAATTTATTATTTTTCCCATCTAAAAAGGGTTCTCTGAAAACAAAAAGTTCGCAATATTTGTAACTGATGCAGTAGTTACTGAATGTCGACACTGCATTTTAATTTCAAAGCAGAGGGCCAATGTAGAAAAGAGAACAACAAACATAAAATAATAGCAAGTATGGGAAAAAATCACCAAATTTGTATGAGAAATGGCAAAACAGCACTGAAATTTGAAGGAATAACACTGCATTTGAAAGAAAATAGCAACAAATGTAAAAGAAACCAAGAAGGGAATAATGAAAAATATTAAAAATAACACAAACTGGGCAAAAAACATCATATTTAACTTGAAATAGATCCAAACTTGGAAAATGATACTACTGAAATTGCCAAATAGTAACATGAAATTGGTAAAAATTAAGACCAAAATTTGAAAAAAAATTATACCCAATTTGGAAAAAAGGATTGCTCAATTTGATAAAAAGTATCACCCAAATTATCAAAAAGATACAATGAAATTGGCAGAAAGTAACTCTGAAACTAGCATAAAATAATTTGTAAAAATAATAGGCTTATTACTGAACTTTGTAACAACAAACACAAAATATGGCAAAAAACACAGATTTTTTTTAAAAATTTATTTTATTTTATTTCTTATTTATTTATTTATTTTGCCAAAGTTTGAAAAAAATTGCACTGGAACTATGAAAAATTGCACTGAAATTTAAAATGTTTTATATGAACACAGAAGACTACATTGTAATTGGAGAAAATAGCAATGATATTCAAATAAATTGACAAATAACGATACCAAAATCAGTAAATAGAAACACTGATATTGGCCATGAAAGGAAACAATTTTTCCTGCCCCTATAAATTGGTTTTCCCTTGATGTATCAGACTGTGTCCTGCCAATAGAACCTTTCTTTCATGGCATAATATTTTTTCTCCCAATTCTATTCAACAACTTCTCATTGGTTTCATTATCTACCAAGCTTATTATTCTACACTACAGAGAAATGTCTTCAAAAAAGACTTTGTAACAATTTAATGCGTATGTGAGATCAGAAAATTTCTCTTCTTAAGAAATGCTTTTCTTGTCATTGCCAGTCTACATTTCACTGTATATCCTCACTTCTTTCACATTGTAAGTTATGTTGCTGTATATCAGTGGCAGCACACCCAAACTGTTCACTGGTTCAGTGACCACCCAGAAAAAAAGCTCGTCGTGAAAAAAAAGTAAATAACAATTGTTTTTAAACTGTCATTCTTAGTTTAGTTCTTCTATCAGATCATTTTATATAGACATTAAAACTGTTTTTCTCATACGAGAAACGTTTTAAATCATCGAGACAGTATGTACACGAGTTATAGCGTGGCCGTTAATATAGGCGACAGTAGCCACAGCGTTGCAATGCACATGCGTGGCTCAGGTTCACATTCTCTTCTGAAACCCCTGGAGGTAGCATATGGATGGTCCTGTAGCAAGTAGGGGTGAAGGAAAACACTGATCTTAAAAATGGTGCTGGAGCTGATGGAGACACCAGCTCCTGGCTACCTGAGCTCTGGCGGTTAAGCACGAATGGTCCCGAAGCAAGACAATGGAGCCACTGCGCACCTCGCCTTGCACATGTGCAAATCCTCAATGAAGACAAAATGCACCCTTCATATTTGTTTTTGGCGCATTCAAGATTCATAAAAACACATCATATTTGGTGAAATATCTTATAACTATAAATTTAAGATGCATCAACTGTATAAGCCTGCAGAACACACAATCATGAATAATAATGACGTCACTACTCTCCACCTAGCAAGAATAGCCATGTGTTTACCGGCATTGCACTGCGCCATCAAAGGTAGTGGGTATGAGACCAACTGCAAGCGATGTTTTTAGAAACCAGTCTTCTTTTTAACAAATACGGGAACAACAATGACTTTTCTATTGTTACTTCCCACATATCTTTCAGTGTTGTAGCAAATGTGTCACGATTTTTAAGGTAATAATATTTAACTGTTTGAAATGATGTGAAGTTGAGCAGGCTTTTTGCGCATCTGTAAAGTTAGGAAGGGGTGCTGCTTACAGTGTCATATGACACGAAGATAGTTTTCTCTTCATTGTAACAGATTCATTTTGTACAGTCACTTAACAGTGTAATCAGTTTCTTACTGTGTTTTAGTGTTTATGTGCATATTGATATATTCTTGGTGTTTATTATTAAAAAAAAGAAAAACATTCAGTATCTTCAAATTACTCAGCTTCAAGCCTGGAACAAAAGTGTGAAATAAATAAGCTTTGTAGGTCGACACCTCAGCTCAAGTTGAAGCAAGTGAAAACAAGTTGGTAAGACATTCTGCAGATCTTTTAATGAAAATGTATCTAAAAGGGGGAGGTGGAGAAATTGTCTGTTTGGACAATTTGGGGTGTGGGGAGAGGGGGGTGGGGGGGGTGGGAGGGGCCTCAGGTGGTGCCACTATCAACATCCAGCACTCAAAGAAGTGAGACCCCAGTCAACTGAAGCACCAGTCATGACTGCTGTATACATAAGAAAACTCAATGAGTATTTGGCCATTACAGAAACTGTTTTACAATTATTAAAAAAAAGCAGCAACCAGTTACAGTTGAAATGGTTTTATTATTACTGGTTTCAGGCATGTGGTGAACTTTTTCAGATTATATTGGTGATGCTATATGTTTAGTCCAAACGTGGTGGAAGGACACCACCATGTTCAGACTGAACATATAGGAGCATCAATAAAATAAGGTTAGTACTGTATTTACATTTCTCTGCTGTGTTTATTTGTACCTAGGAACCTTGTTCCCTGAGCCATTTTTATTTGTCCCAGCATATAGAAAAACAATTATATCACAAGAAAAATATAATTTAATATCCATATTATTCACTTTTGGTATGTCATAACAGAATATTTAGTTTGGTGCCGGTATGTAGTTTTGCATGTTAATAAGTAAATTTTAAGCACTTTGTGTTATAATGAAAATATGGTGATTGCCAATGATCAGCCAGAACTTTATCACCAGCTACCTACTACTGATATAAACTCATTCAGGGATGGCAGCATCAACTGATGTGGAATGACCACTAGTCATACACCTGTACAGTGCATGTAGCACCAGTGAGTGTGCTGTCTTTGTGTGTGATGGAGAAAGTGCATGATCTATCTGAGTTTGTGGGGCAGATTTTGATTGCCCAGAGCTCAGAATGATTATTTAAGAAGCTGCACAACTTTCCAGGTGTTCAAGGACTGCTATGGCGGGTGCCATCCCCTAGTGGCGAAACCAAGATGTAACCACATCGAAAGGTCGAAGGCTGGAAGACTTGTAAAACAGGACAGGCAGAAAACTGTGCCAGAACTAACATCAAATTTTAATACTGGGCAGAGTACATGTCTGAAAACACAGTGCACCAAAAACTCCTCACAATGAGCCTCTGCAGCCAACAACCTGTGCATGTGTTAATGATAACACTAAGACATTAGCAACTATGACTGAAATGGACATCATCATCACTAGATGTTGGCACAGTGGTAGTGTGTTGCATTGTCATATGAAAGCTGATATCCTCTTCATTGCTGCAATCAGAGGATGCAAATCCGTCATCTTCCAGGGCAATAGACACTTGATTACCTGTACTGTAGGGGCAGAAATCAAGCAAGCAGTGGCTCAGTATGCTCTTGGTAATATTCACACGGGCATCCATGGGTAAAGCAGTTGTGCAAGGTACCATGGTTGCCAAGAAGTATAATATACTCATAGAAGACCATGTACACACCTTTATGATAATCATGTTTCCCAGTGGCAGTGGCATGGCATATTTCAACAAGAGAATGTTCTGTGTCACAAAGCCAGGATTGTGATGGAATGGAACACAATGGCAAACTGAAATTAATGTGCTGCCCCCCCCCCCCCCCAACTTAACAGAACTGTCTACAATCAAACATATCTGGGATGTGATTGAACATGGTATAAGAGCTCATCACCTACCGCCCAGGAATTTACAGAAATTACATGACTTGTGAGCACAGATGTGGTGCTAACTCCATACAGTGACCAAACAAGGCCTCATTGTTTTCATATCAAGAAGTGTTGTCAATATTATTCATCCCTATGATTAGGCAGGTGGCCATGATGTGCTGGCTTGTTAGTGTATAAGGCAACAGCGATTATGCTTTATGTATCAACTCTGGTATATTGCCCAGATAATGGCACTTATTCTGAAACAGAAGATACTGACTCTATTGAATCAAAGATGTTGCAGAGTTCAGAAACTCAGGAAAGGTGGTGCTCTCAGTGAATCATCTGGTGCTGCCATACAGAAGCCAGCATGCATTTACAAGCAGCTCCTCATTCATATCATTCGACAAGTGTAGGATGTGCTCTTTATCATCATGGACACCTGTTACTGGATTGGATTATAAACTGCTAATGTCATTCAAGACTTTTACAGCATACTGATTTCTCTCATAACATTTGGGGACACTGATGGGTGTCCGTAACTTGTTGACACAATACTTAAGCTCTTCTGGGTATCTTCCAGTGATAACTGGTGTGAAATGCACTGAGCTCACATATTAAGATACACAGGGTTGTTGCATTCTGTTAGCATTGCACATGTGTTACTTGCAATTGCTTCTGCAGCAAGTCTGTAGATTGTGCCACATGACCTGTATTGAAAGCTTACCAGATTGATTGTCTCCTCATACTCCCTAACACTGGCTATTCAGAGCTTAAACGTTTATATGGTGTGATTTCGCACAGAATTTAGCTGGCAGCCATCAATGTGACTGATAAAGGCCTCATTCTCTGACAGTCTTATTTGCACTGGTATATTGATTATGGAACTGTAGAAGTTTGATGTACTGACAATGTTCAGTGAGAGCAGACTTGCTTACTTGAAGAAGGCAAGAATGCCATTGATACTCCACAATACGATTCTGCACAGTACATACCATCTACCCATTATAAGATTTGCTGCATTCAGTCAGACTCCTGTAAACGTCTGCTGTGTGCAATTCTATGTCATCTTTTACATATCCCAAAAGTGCAAAGCCTTTGGAACGATGGTGAAAAATTACTCTAACATCACATTTTTTTAAAAATATTGTTCCCATTTATGTTGAAACATTCCCAGTATATGAAAACAAGCAATTGCTCTAAAGGCCTCATCCTCTTCTTTGTACTGCATTTGTAAGTCTGTTGTGTTCTCTGTACTTGCTGGAATGAGTACCCATTGATCTGAAGCACAGTTTGCAGGTGTTCTAGTTCAATTTGCAGGCTATCAGCATTTTATATAATGGGCTCTGGGAATTGCAGTCTTTACACCACTCATCATTTGTGCTTGAAGGTAAAAACTTGTGTCTTATAAATACAAGTTGGCATGAGGGGAGGTTTGACACAATGAATTTCAAAGTGTGGCATTGCTCTTACATTTAACTCAAATGTCAAAATTGGCACAGAATCCTCTTTCTCCATCTCCATAATAAATTTCACATTTTCATGTATGGAACTGCTAAAGTAGTATGTAAATAAAACTGGATTTTTTCTACTCTCTAAATATCTGGGATAATGTAATCAGAGTCATGTTTGTTGTGAGTCCAAACTATAAAAGTGTCATCATCATATCACCAAAATAGTGTTGGTTTTAAAATGGACGAGGTGAGCACTCATTTCATTATTTTTAAAATCAACAGTATTTTGGCAGTATACTAATGTTGGGACATAACAAGGGGATGTAGATGGTGTGGTCTGCACTGGATACCAGCTCAGTGAGAGTGAGAGAACTTACTCCATTCTGTGACATGAGCTGTAATAAAACTTGTTTCTTGGCTATTTCACACCTGACACAAGGGAGTGGGTGGGCAACTACTGAGCTTATCAACTGCGCCTGACACTTATGCAAACACACATTTCACTAGTAAAATAGCATGTAAACAAAACTGTATTTTTTCTACTCTCTACATATCTGGAATAATGTAATCAAAGTCATGTTTGGTGTCAATGTTTTGACTTAAACTGACATTATTGTGTGACTGACCTGATGGGTATGTTATCATTCTTTAATTATAACACATGACCAGATGAGAGAGAATATTTTGTTCTACAAGATATACTGTACAGAACATTGGATTAAATATTTATTAATTTGTATGTAATCTGTCTGTGCAAGTATGACAAAGGGTGCAAAACAGGAAATGGACATTTTGTATGTCATAATTATGAAATACCTGTGCAATGAAGTATTTTATTTACAAAACACACAAATAAGTGCACTTCACAAGGGGCTAAAACTAATGTATCATGGGAAAAGATGTCAGGAAATCAGTAATAGCCAAAGAACCCATGCTATTAGAAAGCATTGAGTTCTCTCATGTGTAGCGTAATATGAGCACCAACTCAGTAGTAGTAGGATGAGTAACAAAACACAAGGAGAACTCGGCCAATATTACAGAAAACGAGGCAGTATCACATTTGTACTAACACAAATGTTAAGTAGCATACACCATATTGTGCTAATTACAAAAGAAGACATAATACAAAGTTTTCAACTTTGTAATGACAAAATGTGTCATGGACTAGCAAGAATGGCATTCAGATTGCATGCGCCAGCACCATGCATTGAAGACTCGCACCAGCCAAGCTACCAGCCACCAGAGGTCACGGCAGTTGGAGACAGTCAACAAACACTTCGTGCACCATCTGCCTGTGGTGCACGCCAGCGTCGGTCTCCTTCGTGTAGTGCGAGTTGATTGAGAATAAAGTGTTACTCCAAGGGCAGTGTTGTTTACTTTAGTGGTGTTTGTGTTTGGTGCCATGACCAAGCAACTTAACCCCTTGCTGCCTAATCTTCCGTCATTGCCAGAGGTTTTGGCTCAACAGAATGCTTCCTGCACCTAATCTATTGATACCTTGACTTGGACTATGTCATAACAAGTCAGGTTGTGGTCTTCAGTACTCGTTCCTTCATTTCCACCTTTTTCTGAAAATGCCAAAGACTGGTCTGACTAAGAGCAGCATCTGTGCCAACACTTCATGGCTTTCCAGGTGTCTGATGATGGCAAGCAAAAACCTTATTTCTTTTTGTGGCTTTCGCCTTGGATTTTCTGTTTGCTAGGCAATTTTGCACCACTTTAGATGCAAGTGTCCCTTTCCTTTTCAGACATCTGTTTCCTCTGTGCTTCCTATTTTAGTTACCACTCATGTTGTGTCAGCTCGCACATCACTCTACCTCTCATGTAAACAGCCAAACCAAACTTATAATGCTTGGGCCGGAGAATTTCAAGGGCTGGCACAACATTGTCAATTTTGGTCAAACCACATGGAGATTCATATGCAGATTCTATTGTCTGCAACATTTTGCCTTGTATTGCTCCAGATCTAGAAATTTACCAGCATTCCCTCCAGTAAGCCGAACCCCCTTTGGCGGAGGTTTTATGTATAGCATGTGCATGAGGTGTCCTCTGTTCACAATTTGGTCTCATTATCCATGCTGAGCCTGTTTCTTGGGTGGAAATCGTTGTGTCTTGCCTCCCCCCCCCTCCACCTCTTTATCCTGTCACCCACTTCCACAGCCTCAGCAGCGCCCTAAGTCTCAAGTGCGGGAGGGGGCCGTGCCGCACGTCTCCCACTTCATAGAGTGAGTGGAACTCATATTATTTATGCAGGACAACTCATTCTTGGGGTTTGTACCTGCACAGATGGGCTACATCTCATCACTGTGGAAAATTTGGGCACGTTGCCCAGGTGTGTCAGTCCTCTGCTTGGGGCCACAACAAGCCCTCCCAGACTTACAATTCTGAAGATTTTCCTATGGAGGCCATCCCATTTCACTCTTAGGTTCATTTATGGTTGAGTTCACATATCAGAATGTTCGCTGCTTGATGCCATTTTTTGTAATTAACCCATGAATATTATTGGTCTTTATGCATTCCAAACCTTTGGCTTTACTATTGCTGCCTTATCTGCTTGGTTTCTGATCAGATGCCATATGAAGACCTCTATCAGCTGCACATGGAATTCGTGTCTTTATTTGCACCAGGTCTCAGGTGGGTTAAGAACTTGCAGGCCTCCATTATGCTCAAACCCACTGCTCACCCTGTCTTTTGTCATACTCACTCCATTTCTATCACCCTCCGAGGGTCTGCTACAGCCGAGTTAGTTCACCTGATGGTTGCTTGTGTTCTGCTTCCTGTCATGGATAGTGAATGGGCCTCATGTCTGGTCATTATTTGCAAGCCCATGGAGGCTCTGCTTATGTGGTGACTTTAAGAAGACGGTGAATACCCACTCCATCAGATTGCTTCACAATGCCTTGTCTTGCAGGTTTGATTGACTGGTTATCAGGGGGCCAATATTTTTCAAAGATCAATCTTGTGGTTGCCTTTAGATGATGAGACAATTTGGCCTATTCCAGTATTAACGGTTTGTGTTAGGGGTAGCCAGTGCCCCCACCAAATTTCAATGAGTTTTGGAGCAGCTGCTAGTGCTGGTACCACATTGCATGAATTACATGGATAATATTGTTGTGATGGGTTTCATGGCAGCTGACCATCTCGCCAACCTCTGCTCTGTTTTCTGTCTAGGTGGCAGCCAGGCTCTGCAGTAATTTCCAAAAGTAAATGTGTAACACAACCCTTTAGTGTTCCCATCTAAGATGCTTACAGAGGCTCAACGCCAATATCCCCAGGTGGAAAAAGAGGCTCTAGCCATCATTTTTGCTATCAAGAAATTGTGGGAATCACATATTACTGAATAAACTGTACAGTGTATAGCTATTATTCCTTGAGCAAGTGAGTGACAGTACATTTATTCTTTGTCTTTATATATGTTTTTTCTTAAATTTAGTTTTTGTTTCAATATTGTTTCAGTTGTTGAGCGAGCAACATTTTTGCATATGCATAAAGGTGTTAAAAGATGAATTCAGAATTTATAAATACCCTTACGGGTACTTGTTAGGATAAGAATAGTTCCTATAAAGTGGTGACCCCGCAAAAGACAGACAATAGGGAGATACAAAATCAGACAACATCGTCGTCACATAGCGCAACGAAGACGCAGGCAAGAAGACAATTAGAAGCGATCTGCGATGAGCTGCAAAAACATATTGAAGACTTACAAGCAAAAGTAGTGCAACAAGAGAACGCAGAAATGAGTCCGATAACCAATAGATATGCAACGGTAAACGGACTGCACACGAAAGTACGCACACCACAGTTTATGCCAGACAAACTGGCAGTTCCGACAGTTAGAGTTCATCGGTCAATTCACTACAGACTTGCGTTACATAAAACGGGCAGACAACATCGTTTCTGATTTCTGGTCAAGAATTGGAGCCATTTCTCAAACAATAGATTATGAAAAATTAGCAGCAGCTCAAACCACAGATAACCAATTAAGAGATTATTGGTTAAATACCACCACAGGATTGCGACTGCGTCAAGTCCAACCAGCAGGAGAAAAAGTCAATATCTGGTGTGATGTATCACAAAGCAAGCCTTGACCTTTTATTCCCGAAGAATTGCGAAAAGAAGTCTTTGATAGCATCCATGGAATAGCTCACCCAAGTGCTAACACTACAGTGAAACTGATAACGGACCGTTTTGTGTGGCCAAACGTTACAAAGGACTGCAGTACCTGGGCAAGAGCATGTATTGCATGTCAAAGAAGCAAAATTGGGTGACATGTCCACAAACCAGTGGGAGAATTTCCGCCAACTACCGCACGTTTCGCACATGTCCACATTGACATTGTGGGACCTCTAACATCTTCGGAAGGATACCGTTTTTTGCTGACGGCAGTGGATCGTTTTACAAGATGGGCAGAGGCAGAACCGTTGGCTGACATTTCGGCAGAGACAGTGGCATGGAAGTTTTTATCTATGTGGGTTGCACGTTTCGGCTGTCCTGTGTATGTGACTACAGATCAAGGACGTCAGTTTGAGTCGACATTATTTTTAGAACTAGCCAATCTATGTGGTTTTCGCCATCATCATATGACTGAATACCATCCAGCTAGTAATGACATGGTCGAGAGATGGCATAGGACACTCAAAGCTGCCTTGATGTGTCATACTGAGAACTGGATTTCAGCATTGCCACTAGTTTTACTAGGTCTTAGGACTGCTTACAAACGAGAGTTGGAAGCTTCTACTGCAGAGCTAGTTTATGGGGAAACCTTACATCTGCCTGCAGAATTTTTTGTTGCACCGCCAGCGGCAACAACAGAGGACGTCCCTTACATCCTACGGCTGATACGAGAACATATAACCAAGCTCCGTCCTGTGCAAGGCAGTCGTCACGGCATAGAAAAGACATTTGTGCACAAAGGACTTAGGTCTTGTTCTCATGTGTGGTTATGAACAGATGCTGTAAGACCGCCGTTACACCCTCCATACTCCGGGCCACATAAGGTGCTATCAAGAAGTGAACATACAATGAATATTTTATTTAATGATAAGCCGCAAACAGTTTCCCTGGACAGAGTTAAGCCAGCACACATGCTTTGGTCTGAAAAGGATACAGGGGAAGCACGAACAGAAGAGAGACGTTATATACAGCTGAATCAACAAGATATACATGTCAATCAAGAAGATTACACGCCACCATCGACAGAGCAAATGCCTACTGAAGAGAAGCCAAATATTCCTTTTGATACCTCAAGAGCAGGACGGTGCATTAAATACAAATTTCCATACATTCCTGGTGATCCGCTTTACCACAGGGGGGCTATGTGGGAATCACATATTACTGAATAAACTGTACAGTGTATAGTTATTATTCCTTGAGCAAGTGAAAGATAGTACATTTATTCTTTGTTCAAATGTTTGTATAGTCTATAGGACTTAACTACGGGGTCATCAGTCCATAAACTTACAAACTACTTATGAACTACTTACGAACTAGGACGGCACAAATATCCATGCCCGAGGGGGGATTCGAACCCCCGACCGTAGTGGCCGTGCAGACTGTGACTGGAGTGCCTCAGTCTCCTCGGCCACTGTGGCCGGCTTATTCTTTGTCTTTATATATGTTTTTTCTTAGATTTAGTTTTTGTTTCAATATTGTTGAGGGAGCAACATTTTTGCATATGAATAAAGGTGTTAAATGATGAATTCAGAATTTATAAATACCCTTACGGGTACTTGTTATGATAAGAATAGTTTCTATAAAATTTTATGTTTGTCTCTATGGGTCTAACTTCACTCTATATATGAACCACCACATGCTAGTGTCTTTCTTTTACCCAGTGGTGGTGCTACCTGACAAAGCAGCCCATCATCTTCAACGCTGTGCCTTATATCTTTCATGTTTGCATTATGAGATTCAGTATCAGGCTACAGCTCATCACACCAATGCCAACATGCTCTCTCATGTTCCTGTGGGCACTGGCCCAGTCTTCGACATGGAAGCACTTTTGTGTTTTGCAGTAGATCAGTCAACTGTGCAGGTGGTCACGAGTTTTCCTATCCCTAGCTCGTGGCTAGTGGAGGCCACTGCTGTTGACCCTGTTCTCCGGGTCATCCTCCTCTAGGCACAGCAGGGCGGCTCAGAGCATCCTCCGAGGCAGGCCTCTGACCCACTGCACAATGAGATGAGACTCACATCTGCCCTTGACCAGAATTGTTGGAGACATTTTTGGAGACAAACTGATCAGTCTGAAGGTCTTCAACACACTGTCCAGCAAGAGCAGCATGGTGGTAGTTCCCTGATGCTTTTGGTGGCATTACGTGTGGTCACTAAATGCCACTGATGATCATAGAAGGCTTTCAAATGGCTATATGGTACAGGGATGACGTCCTCTGATATATAGTGCAACAATATCGGCAGCATTTTGGTGAGTAGAATGGCCAGCATGTTCTCCAGGCATGAACTCTAGTGCACATGTCTGGGACATATTGAAAAGGCCAATTTGTATGATATCATCCAATCTGAGAGATCTACGCTGAATTACCACTGTGAATTTGGACAATCTAGACCAATATTCCCTTGATGATCTAGTGGACAGTATGCCATGATGAATACAGGCATGCATGAGTGCAAGGGATTATCTTTTTAGGTATTAGGGATACTGGTAAACACAAATTCAGAATGTTGTACATGATGGGACATTAAACACTAATATTCCTTACTTCCAATTGTTGTACAACTTGTCAATTTCTGTTTCCAGGAGCAATAAAGAAAACTAAAATGTTTTTGTATATGTATATTCCATTTTTATGTAAAGAGTCATGAACCACTATACTCGCGATGGTGGAAAAGTCAACACATGTGTGTAGTTTGGCCCAATGGTGCCCATCCCCCTCTCTTGGCCAATAACTCCCCCCCCCCTTTACCCCCACCTCACACCTGAGATATTAGGTCCTGTTCTGCCATTTAATATAGAAATTAAATATCTTTTATTTCACATTTTGTAAATTGTTTTATAAAGCCCCCTTCCCTGGCTGGCCGAAAAGTACCAACCCCCCCCCCCCCCAAGAAATTTCCATGAGGCACTTTGCGTCATGACTCCTCTCCCTGGTTTGGCCTCATGGTATGGACAGTCTGTGAGTTTTACTTCAACATATATACTCCATAATCGAAAAATATATTTCTCTATAGTGATGGAGAAAGAAAGGTTTTTTTTTTTTCTTTTTTTTATTTTTTTTATTTTTTTTTTTTTTTTTTTTTTTTTTGTCATTTTTAGACATCTAGGCATGATGTAAGAATGAGGGCACATTTGGACATTCAGTGTTTCAAAAAACCTCTCACACTGAACTGTATGTGCAAGCAACAAGTTTTTACCTTCCATCACAAATGATAGATGCTATGAACACTTTAATCCTGCAAGTACATACTATATTAGATGCTGCTAGTTTGCAAAAATGGAACTGGAACACCTGAAAACTCTGTTCCAGAACAATGGATATTCATCCCAACAAGTTCAGAGAGTGTTACAGACTTGCAAATGATAGTACAAAGAAGAAGATAAGGGGTTCAAAGAAACTGCTTGTCTTCCTTATATTGGCAATTTTTAAGCACTAACAGGCTGAGTATTAAAATAAAATTAGAGTAACTTTTCATCTTCCTTCCAAAATCTTGAGGCTTTTCAGATCTGTAAAAGATGACTTAGAATTGTACAAAACAAGTGTTTATACAATTTTGAGTGAACACAGCAAATTTTATACATGGCAGATCACATGCACTGTACAGGGTCATATTGTGGAACATTGATGATATACAAAAATTGTGGTCCGCACTTCAAATGTCTGGAGATTGTAGGACAATAAGATCTTTATCAATCCATCTAAATTCTGCATGGAATCCTATAGTGGGAAAATGTTATGCTTTGCATAGCTGGCATCAATCAGTGTCTTTAATACACAAAGACATTCACTATGATATCAATATAATGAGCTTTCACCATACAGGCCATGCAGCACAGCATAGCGACTCACTGCAGAAGTGTGTACACTGAAGTAACGTAAACAGTGGGGGACAGTTTATCACAGCTCATTCAGCTACCAGCCACTATTAGTAAAGCACTAGTGTAGTAGTGCAGTATTTAGCACCTTTATTTGTTTTCACTTTTTAGGTATCTAGTTGTAGTGGTAGGATAGATAGGGTGCTAGCAGGGTTTTATATATGTGCCCTGTGTGTAGACATAGGAGGAGTTGGCCACTGTTTGCGAACAACTGAATGTGCTTTAGGTCATAGTCAGCCATCTCCAGGCTGCTGCCTCAGGATATGGCGGTGGTGGAGAGCCTGGACTGTTGCATGGGGCACCTCAGGTGTCAAGAGGGTTGCCCACAGTCTTTGCTGCCATACCACCTTCAAGTGTACCAGATGTAGCTGATTTGCCCTCACCGCAGGTTGAGCTGCAGGTAGTGTGATTGCATCACTTGAGGCGGAGGCACGATGTGTAGGCTGGCTATGGGGCATCACCCACTCATCCAACAAGTGATCAGGTGGCCAGTCCTTCAGCAGGGTTCAAGCAGACACATATGGGGAGGGGTCTGTTAGTGATTGGGAGCTCCAATGTAAGGCATGTTACGGAGCGTCCAGGGCCAGAAAGAAATCTGGTGTGAACTCGGTATGTTTGTTGAGGATCCTTATCTGAGATGTGGAGGCAGCCTTGTCAGTGGTGGGGTGCAGTGATCTGTAAGTTGTTGTTCATGATTTTTGTCACTTGGGTTCTGAGGATCAGGGTCCTTTGGTTAGGAGCTAAGTGGGGGACCTGGACCAAAGGCTTTGTCAACTCTGTGACACTCATGGCTGCAGATTTCTGGACCTGCATTATCGAGTGGGGAATTGTAGTGATCCCCTTGATAGATCAGTAGTGCACTACACAAAGGAAGAAGCTACTCAGGTAGCAGAGTACTTGTTGAGTGCACATGGTTTTTAAGCCTAGGCGATAGTTCTGATGAACACTTATCTGTCAACATACAGATAGTGAAATCAGGTCACATTCAGAACGACTCTCCAACTGTCAAAATATTAGGATTAAATTTTCTAAGTACACTACCATTAAAATTGCTACACCAAGAAGAAATGCAGATGATAACTGGGTATTCATTGGACAAATATATTATACTAGAACTGACATGTGATTACATTTTCACTCAATTTGGGTGCATAGATCCTGAGAAATCAGTACCCAGAACAACTTCCTCTGGCCATAATAATGGCCTTGATACACCTGGGCATTGCGTCAAACAGAGCTTGGATGGAATGTACAGGTACAGATGCCCATGCAGGTTCAACACGATACCACAGTTCATCAAGAGTAGTGACTGGCGTATTGTGACAAGCCAGCTGCTCGGCCACCATTGGCCAGACTTTTCAATTTGTGAGAGATCTGTAGAATTTGCTGGCCAGGGTAGCAGACAAACATTTTTTGTTTCCAGAAAGGCCCGTACAGGACCTGCAACACGCGGTTGTGCATTATCCTGCTGAAATGTAGGGTTTCAGAGGGATCAAATGAAGGGTAGAGCCACAGGTCGTAACACATCTGAAATGTAGTGTCCACTGTTCAAAGTGCCGTCAATACGAACATGAGGTGACTGAGACGTGTAACCAATGGCAACCCATACCATCATGCCAGGTGATACGCCAGTATGGCAATGACGAATACATGCTTCCAATGTGTGTTCACCATGATGTCGCCAAACACGTATGTGATCATCATGATGCTGTAAACAGAACCTGGATTCATCTGGAAAAATGACGTTTTGTCATTCATGCACCCAGGTTCATCGTTGCATACACCATCACAGGCGCTTCTGTCTGTGATGCACCATCAAGGGTAACTGCAGCTATGGTCTCCGAGCTGATAGTCCATGCTAATGCAGACATCATCGAACTGTTCATGCAGATGGTTGTTGTCTTGCAAATGTCCCCATCTATTGACTCAGGGATTGAGACGTGGCTGCATGATCCATTACAGCCATGTGGATAAGATGCCTGTCATATCGACTGTTAGTGATACGAGGCCATCGAGATCCAGCACGGCGTTCCGTATTGCCCTACTGAACCCATCGATTCCATATTCTGCTACCAGTCATTGGATTGCGATCAACGGAAGCAGCAATGTTGTGATACAATAAACTGCAATCGCGATAGGCTACAATCCGACCTCTATCAAAGTCAGAAACATGAAGGTAAGCATTTTCCCTCCTTACATGAGGCATCACAATAATGTTTCACCAGGCAACACTGGTCAACTGCTGTTTGTGTATGAGAAATCAGTTGGAAACTTTCCTCATGTCAGCACATTGTAGGTGTCGCCACTGGCGCCAACCTTCTGTGAATGCTCTGAAAAACTAATTATTTGCATATCACAGCATCTTCTTTCTTTCGGTTAAATTTCACGTCTGTAGCATGTCATCTTCATGGTGTAGCAATTTTAATGGCCAGGAGTGTATTAGAAATAAAGTTCCCAAATTTACTGTATTGCAGGAAAGTCTCCATGCTTGAATAATCCTCAGGACTGAGAGTTCGCTGAATCACAATGTTGGAAGCACTGAAATATTTAGCAAAGAAAGGGATGTATACCACAAAGATAGATCAGGTACAACCAGAGTGGGTGTGTTCATTGCAGTCCACAAAAGTATTCCTTCTGTTGAGTTTCAAGTTGAGAGTGATAGTGAGGTTATCTGGGCACATAACAGGTAAAGGTGAAATAAAGTTAATAGTTGGGTATTTTACCCACCACCTAGTTCCACTGTCACATTGCTAGCTAGAGTCATTCAAAAATAATTTATAATCAACAGTACGAAGTTACATGGACATTCTTTATTAGTTTGTGGTGACTTGAACCTGCTGACTATAGACTGGGAAGCATATGCTTTCACTACAGGAGATACTGACAAGCAGTCTTGTGGACTATTGTTTAGCTTTCAGCAGCTAAATCATCAGCCCACACACAATGGAAATATTTTGGACATTATGGCTACAAAGAGGCCAGACCATGTCAATGAACACTGTAGAGACAGGGATTAGTGATTGCAATGTCATCATACTGACAATGGCAATCAAAGTTAATAAATCAGTCAAGAAATCTAGGAGAATGTTTGCACTAGAAAGAGTGGATAAGCAGTTGTTAGCATCCCACTTAAGGAATGAATAGACATAGTTTAGTTCCAGTAAAATGGATGTAGAGGAATTATGGGCAAAATTTAAATATATTGTAAATAAAGCACTGGAGAAGTATGTGCCGACAAAGTGTATTAAAAATGGGAAAGATCCACTGTGGTTTAATAGTAATATTCAAAAAATGCTGAGAAAACAAAGGCAGTTGCACTCTCAGTTCAAAAAAGGTCAAGCAAATCAAATCAGACTAAAGTTAGTAGAGATTCACATGTTTATAAAAGAACAATGCATGAAGCATACAATAACTACCACCGTCATACCTTAGGAAAAGATCTTGCCAAGAAGCTGAAAAAACTCTGGCCCTATGTAAAATTGCTAAAGAGATCAAAGGTCTCTATCCAGTGAATCATTGGTCATAAGAAATCATTCATGCAAGAGGACCATATTAACATAACTTCATTTGATAGTCACACTAATCCCAAATGGAGGACATAGTAATATGCATAGTTGGTGTAGAGAAGCAGATGAGGCAGTTGAAAACAAACACATTACCAGGTCCAGATGGGGTACCACTGCAGTTTTGCAAAGAGTACTTGGCGGCATTGGCCCATTACTTACCTTGCATTCATAGCAAATCTTTGATCCAGAGCAAAGTACCAAGTGGCTGGAAAAAGGCACAGGCAACTCCTGTGTACAATAAAGGCAAGACAATGGAGCCACTAAATAATATAGCTATATCATTTTGCTTTCAAATTCTGGAACATATTCTCAGTTCTAATATAGTACATGTCATTGAGACGGAAAAGCTTCTGTCCATGCATCAACACAGCTTTAGGAGGTATGGATCATGTTAAAGCCAGTTTTCCCTTTTCTCTCGTGACATCTTGCAAGCTATGGATGAAGGGTAAGAGGCAGACTACATATTTCTCCCTTTCCAAAAGGCATTTGACATGGTACCACACTACAGACTGCTAATGAAGATGAGAGCATATGGAATAGGTACCCAAATATGTGAGTGGCTCAAAGACTACTTAAGTAAAATAGCCCAGTATGTTGTCCTCAATGGCAAGTGTTCATCACAGACTCTGGGTATTGTCAGGGGTACCCAAGGAAAGTGTGATAGGACAGAATGAGTTGCAATCTGCGACTGTTTGTTGATGATGCTGTGGTGTACAAGAGGGTGTTGTCATTGAATGACTGTAGTAGGATGCAGGATGACTTGGATCAAATTTCTGGGTGGTGTGAGGAATGGGAATTAGTGCTAAATGTAGAAAAGTGTAATGTGATGCAGATGAGTAGGAGAAACAATCCCGTAATATTTGAATACAGTATTAGTAGTGTGCTGCTTGACAGAATTGCGTCAATTAAATACCAAGGCGTAACACTGCACAGCGATATGAAATGGAATGAGGATATAAGGACAGTCATGGGGGAGGTGAACAGTTGACTTCAGTTTATTGGGAGAACTTTGGGAAGGTGTGATTTGTTTGTAAGGGCGACTACATATAAAGTGCTCGTATGACCCTGTCTTGAGTATTGCTGAAGTGTTTGGGATCCCTACCAGATTGGTTTCAAGGAGGACAAAGAGGCAGTTTAGAGGTAGGCGGCTAAGTTTGCAACTGTTAAATTCAATCAATCTGTGAGTGTTACAGAAATGCTTCAGGAACTCAAATGGGAATCGCTGGAGGGAAGACAACATTCTTTTTGAGAAGCACTGTTGAAGAAATTTAGAGGGCTGGAATTTGAGGTGGATTGCAGAATGATTCTACTGCTGTCAACCTACATTTCACTTAAAGACTGCAAAAGTAAGATAAGAGAGATTAGGGCTCATATGGATGCATACAAGCATTTCTTTTCCCCTTGTTCTCTCTGGGAGTAGAACAGGAAAGAAAGTAACTAGTAGTAGTACTGAGTACCATCCACCACACACCTCTGAGTGGATTGTGGAGTATGTATGTAGTTGTAGATTGTGGTGAAATATTCTGTTAGTGAGTTACAAACATCTCGCAGTATTCCAAAATATTAATAGTACTATACAGACAATTTATTGCTGTGCTGATTATTTAGTGAGGATTTGTGGTCTTTCTGGCATCATTCTTCCTCTATCTAGTTTGGGTTAACATAAGCTAACCCAGACTAATTTTGTATTAGTAAAAGCTATCCATTATGGCACAGAGGAACAAAACAAAAGCAGGTACAAAATCTACAGAATACAATAGAAATATCAGATAAAATATATGGTATATATAGACACACTAGGACAATTCTTCATTAACTACTAGTACTATTAGAGGAAACTAGAATGTGCAGAAAAATGGCAGAACATTTCACTATTTTAGGGAGATACAGATGCCAATGGAAGCAAGAAGTAAGCAAGATTGGAGTTTAATGATAATGAAGAAATAATACCTTTCTACAAATGAATTAATGATACTATAATGACCAAATCACAATTTTCATTATCTCACACATAGAATGTCTTTATACTTTGGGAAAAATTGTGGCAGTACTGTTATGGATGCATGTTCTTAAATAGTCTTTATAACAATACAATCAAAATCCAGAGGTGTGACAGAAAGTCATGACATAGGGCTGCAACCATTATCAATACAATTATGAAATTACTCTAAAAAAGCTGAAAAGTCACAAAGCAATATCCATACATTGTTTCAGGATACATTTAGTTTTCATAACACATTTTGGGTACTACTAATTTTCAGATGACCATATACCAAATTTGCAGGTAATAAGCCAAACACAAAAATCAGTACATTTAAACGCACCATCAGGATATGAGCAACTAATAAAAGTTTAGTAGGCTTGTAATTGGAGGGTGGCTAAAACTAATATAGTCTTAGCCCCCTTCCAAGTAAAGGTCTGAACATTTTATAGCTGCTGATGGTGCTTTTAAATGTATTGTTGTTTGTATCTTGATCTATTGCCTGAAAATTCGGTACATGAACATCTGAAGATGGGCAGTGCCCTAAATACATTATGATACAAATTTATCCTGAAATTCCCAGTGGGTGTTTTATTAATTGTACAGTCAAAATTGTTTTGTTACTTGGGTAAAATTAGGATCATTCTTGGATGCCTCTAACTAATTACAAAGCTTGATTTCTATCATTCTTGTGACCATAAAGTTATGTTTTTGACTCCATGTCATAAGACATATGACAGGTGTCTATGAAACCAAATCATATACACATTGATGACACAGTCAATTGTAAAAGTACAGTACCTCTCTCTCTCACATCCCCTTTTTCCCTCACCCACCTCTCTCTCTTGCTCTACCTTTCGATTTCTCCCTGCCATCCCCCTTCCCCTCCCCCACCTATCCACCTGCCCACCCCCATCCACACACACACATACACACACATACACACACACACACACACACACTGAAATGAGAGAGATTTCTATGAATGTATTTCATTTACAATTAAACTTCCTTCTTTCACAGATCATATGCAGCAAAATTTTGAAATCAGTGTTAGTTTATACATTTACCTCTCAACAGCCTGATGTTTTGGAAGACTTTCTGCTGCTGTTGCTGTAGACTCTCTTAATTCAGTTTCCTTTCTGTCGATATCTGATATAATGGAATTATTCTCAATATCCACATGAGATGCTTCGTTTAATGATGGTGATTGAACTTTTCCTATTGTTGTCACAACATCTGCTGTTTTACTGTCTTCTTGAATGCTGTATGTTACAGTACTATCATTCAGATTTGACATATCTCTTGTAGTCTCTTCATTTTGCAAACAATTATGACTGTTAGTGTTAGCAGCTGACACAGTTTCACCAACTGTTTCTTCAACAGTCATGTTTCTAACGATACTGCCATTCATTGAATCATATCTACGCCCCATTAAGCACCTCATTGCCATGAGAATACCTCTTTTTTTCCGTAGTGGTTTTTCTGGTAAGGATTCTCTGCTAGTTGATACGACATTATCACTGTGCTGTGTTTCATAACTGCAGTGATCTTCTTTTGTTATGTTCCCCAAAATATTAAAATGTGTGGGAAGTGAAGAGTCAGAAGAACCTTTCAGTTTCTCATATTTAGTGCCTGAATTACCTGTTATTTTTTCTGATTCTTTTGTTGGGGCAGAACTCATTTCTCCTTCACTTTCTGCCCTCCTCCTTTTCTGTGAAAATTTTTTGCTTGGGTATGCTAGTGTTGGATATGCATCTGAAATCATATCCTTTGAAGTAGCTGTTCTTGGAAGTGATAATGATCCTTGTTTTAATTTCACTGAAGACTTTCCTATTTCTTTGAATGCTTCATCAATTAATTCATTTGTTCTGGGAAGAGACAAATAATGGTGTCCTCTTGTACCAGAAAACTGTGAAAAAATTGGATCCCATGCCTCATTTCTGTGAGGAAGTGGTAAGGATGTTTGCTTTTTTATGAATGGGGCTTGTGCTAACTCTTGTAAGGCTTCATCATAACATTTTAATTGAGCTTTTATATGACCATTGTCTACAACTGTTTCAGTATTTGGGTCTGATATCTTTTGGTGTGTCTCCTCACTTTTGTTCCACAGGGGTACAGATATTGATTGATGATGAGAATGACGCTTCCAATGTGCCATTTTAATGTCTTTAAGAGCTCCATGTGAAGACACTTTTCCATTAAGACCATCCATTGAACAAGACTCACTTTTACTGTGATACATCTTTACTTTTGGAAACAATGAACTTTGAATATCAGGCACTTCTGTCATTTTCAAGTGACATAATCCAGCTTCACTTGAGTTAAGTTTTTTCCCTCTTTGGTCCAAGCAAGGTGATCGAAATAAAAGTGTATCTTCTTTTGTTTCCTGCTGTACAGCTGAGAGTGACATAATTGCATGAGTATTCCATGAGAGGGCTTTATTTTCATTTATATCTTGCAATACAGCTCCTCTGTAAATACCTTCAGAAACCTCTGTGTTGTCTGTAATATCTTTTTTCATTGATACTGCTCTCTGTACATTAAAACAAGAGTTTAGCACAGATGATTCAGAGGCTGATAATGGCAAATGCGGGTTTGATTCCCATATCTCTTCATATCCCATCAATGTACCTTCTCTGCCCAAAGTACCTTCATCATTCACACAAGACTTCCTGTTCTGGAAAGCCTGAGGAAGAAAAGTACATGCAGGTTAATTAAGTAATTCAAGTGATTGGTTTATATAGAACATGCAGTTACAGAAAGAACCGAAAGAAAATTTAAAAGCACGGTTTCAAAGAGTCAGTATCTGTAAAAAGTAATAAGAGGACTAGATTAGTGTGATAACAAACAGGATGATATTCATGCTCAAGCAAGGGGAAAGCATGCATATCTGAAACAGTTTCCAAATATGTGATATGTGTCACTATATCAATTTCCAAATAAAATTCACATTATGTACACTGTTAATCAATGAGTTAAAAACACTATGTTAAGTTACTGCGGAAAAGGCAAGGTACTGTTACAGAAGGCTTGTTAGCACCCTAGTCCAATGTCTTAACATTGAACATATGAAACATTTATAAGCACTGTAAGCAATATTAGTGTCATTTGAAAATTCCAGTATACACTATATTCAAACAACTTATTATCTGATCCTAGACAAATGTCTTAGGTCAAAGACGAACAAGGAATGACAGAGAAATTAAGGCTATGATATTTTGGTAACTTGTACTAATTATAATATTCCCAGTTGATTCAGTCAGTTGTAAAAATGAATAAATCAGGACTCATGGAAAACCAAAGACATCTAATACTGATGAAGGCTAAATGTTCATTTTCTCTCAATCATAACAAAACAGGGTGGAGCTGTGAATCTTATCTTACATGTACATGTATTACCTTAGATGTTTCCATGAAAATTAAAGTACAACTTACCACTTTTTCATCTTTACAAATGTCCTGTTTTAAATTAATCAATTGTTGGGTACCATTTGATGAATTATTTTCAAGTCTCTCTCTTGCAAGGTCCGCATCATCAGACAAATCTATTGATTCTGATCTCATCAAATTACCAGCTTTCCTCCGTATATTCAGTGCTCTCGAATCAGTATTATCTTCCTGACTTGCTGTTACTTTAACTGCGGTAATATTTAAAGGGTCCTTATTTGTTGTGGGAGTGCAGCTGCCTATAGGCAAGCTACCATCACTGTCCCAATCACTTTCAGAGTCTGATTTTTTGGAATCATCTGTATAGTGCTGCAAACTGTTGCAAAAGTCATTTCCTAATTCCAAAGGGTTATTTGTTGCTGTTTTTTTCCCTTCATCTACATCTTGTTTACTTGAAAATATGTCATTAGCTTTTTGAGTCACCTGATGATGGCCACCAGATTCTGTACCCTCATGCTTGTTAGGCTTCTGAGAAGAAATCCATGTATCACCAGTTAATTCTTTCTTCTGCCCACCATCTGGGGAATCACTGAAACTGTTTTTCTTTGATCTCAGACTACCTAAAGTTAATAAACTGCGGCGTCTTGGCTCTTGTCTCTGTAATTAAAAAATTTGATTCACAGTAATACCATGACATTTTAATTAATTATTAAATATAGAGCTATACATTAGAGTAATAAAAAAATAACTATTTCTCCAGGTTTCACATGGGTCAGATATAAAATGAAAAATTCCAGCTGTAATGTTAAACTGAACTATAAGCAACACACCTCTCAAGCAGTGAAATTTCCAGTTCAAGAATAAATCCAATAATAACAGTAAGTATTTCTGGACTCTATTATGAAGATGGGTTTATATATTACAATTCATAAAATTGCTTTAGAATTTTTCAACTTGTTTGCCGTCAATATTCAGAACCCATAGCTGACCCAGATAAAACATACAGAACTTTAAAAATGCATCTGGCAGTTACATAATATTAAAATTAAGAGTCAAAGATTATTAGTAGCCATGGCTTGTCTAATTGATTTGACTTCATAATTGACAGATAATAACACAGTAGAAAACATGTGTGCAGTGACTCTTGACCCAATGCAATAAATTGTGTGATATTGGTTTTAGAATTAGTTAAACCTGTAGTGGTATATAATATTAAGGTTATTTGTTTGCTAAACTTAATTGTTTTATTATTGTATGAAGATTATATGTGTTTTATCCCTCTAAAAGTACTCATGTTATGTACTGCCTACCAACAGGAATGGCTTGTCGTGGCTCCCACATCTTGGCCCAACTGAGCTTCTTAGCATGCACTGATCAGATTCTCCCACACATACTAACCATACTGAGGCACTGTATCTTAGAGTTGTAGAGTGTTTGCTTTCTACCTGTTCCAAAGGTGACAGAACCTATTGCTATGAATAATGTGTCTTGTTTCTTTTTTATTTATGGAATAAATATCAAACTGTGCAAATCTGGTCCTGTGTTTCTGCATTGTCCACTGAGTCTGTTCTACTTCCTCTGCCCTTCTCTCTCATTTTGTGGTGTGACTGCAGTAGCCTGCACTGTCATACAGTGAAAATCACATTCCCAATGGACCATATGAGCCAAAGCTACTTGATTATTTAATAGGTAAGTACATAGTTTACAGACTTGATTAGATAATTTATAAACAAAAAATGAACTAACTAATAAAACACAAAAATAAGAGAATAAACACATAAATAATGCATTAAAGACGAAAGTTTGCATATACAGTAAGGAAAACCTTTACAGAATCGAGTGTGTGCTACATGGATACCTTTCAAATTGGATTTGAATATTTTCAAGTTATGCTGGAAACTAGTTTAAGATAAATCTGCAGAATAGACTACACATTTCTGTATAGTGCTTAAGGAAAAGTGAATATCATTTTTCCTCAAGGATTCATAGACTGAGCATTGCAATTTCTTCTTAATCAGTCAACACAGTCAGTAACAAAATCATGATGGAATATGGAGCACAGATTTAGGATTGTGTGCCAGCCAAACAACAATCAAAATGAAGTAGGTGAACTGCCCCCAGGGATCACTTTTACCACCTAGTTGTAAAGGAGTCGATGAAAAATATAATTCCATAAGAAGTAATAGACTGAAAGTAATTATAATAAATGATCCTTCATATTTCAATGTCAGAGACAATGGAGATCATTGTTACAATGAAGATTACACCATTCAGTTTCTGCACAAGATCTTGAACATGATGCTCCTAAAGCAGTCCCAACCTACCCTCAGTCCTAAGATAATGGTCTGCATAACACATGAATGACTACTTTTGGATAATAAAGTAGACAACATGGTCAATTACAGTTAAGGATTAATTTGTTATTTGAAAGCTACATGTCAATGGTACTGACTAGCCTATTTACTTATAACAATTTGTCAGTAATATGAGTATAGTTACAAACTCATGATAAAGTTGATTGCTGCATTTGTGACAGGCACATAGGAAAGACAATCACATTCACACAACTTAAATTTTTGACCACAGCCTTTATTGGAAACAGAGCATACATACATTCACAAAATCACTCGTGCACACATGACTGCCATCTCTGACTGCTACAGTGCAATAACCATCTCACAGTGAATGAGAATGGGTGGGCAGGCGCATGACATTAAAATGGTATGTCAATAACGAAATGAAAGCATGGGACACAAGTGACCAGATGATGATACCCTAAGTGTATCGAAACCAGTTGTCAGAAAAAATAAATTAATTAATTGCGATCTTAACATTTTAATACTTCAAAATAAGGAGATCGTTGTACTACCATGGAAAAAAATAAATTATCACTAATGTTATTAATTAACATATTTGTATACGTTAATAATCATAAATACTCTTAGTCTGGTAAGAAGAAGATCATTGCACTTCTTCTGACAAGACTTACAGTTTTTTTAAATACTTTTAAAATGTTCATCCTGTGAATGGCCAATATAAGCAAGTTAATGTAATATGTGATTACAATGGACCAAAATGTAGCACCTGGAGATAATCAGTGGTCTCCATTACTTCTAATTTCATCTGAGGTATGAAGTCCTTCATATTGTTTTGCAGAAAAGGTTTGAGTAAATAGAGACATATAGAAGGATGGCGAGTTCTATTTCAGTATCTCTTAATGATGTCAACAAGAGATATTGTGTTTTGTCTGGGTTATAGAGTCATTTCCCTTCATCCCTCTTCATTACCCTTCAACCCTTCTACTAGGAGGAGGAGCTCTGAAAGCTTGCGCATTTCCAATTCTCTTCTCCTGCTGCTTAGTGAATAGATTTTTTTTTATCTAATTCATTCTTAAAGATGAGTTAACCCAAATCACTACTGCATATGGCATTACTGAATTAATATGTCAGCTTACTTATTTATAATGTATTTATGCAGCCTGAAGTATCAAAAGGAAATTTGTACCAATCTTTCTATTGACAATTTCTGATTCTGCCTACAACACCACGGTGTTTGGATTAGAGCCCGGAGACAGTGTGCTGAGAAACTGTTGCCTTATCCATTACCATTTGGTCTTGCATTACATATTCTCGGATTCCATTCCCCTGCCTCCTTTCCAAGTGCACATTGCTGATACACTAGCCAGCCAGTATTGGAGCTTGTTGTCTTCCCATACATTTGAAACTTGCTGAGGGCCACATTGCAACAGGATGTGCATGACAACAAATGGTATGGTGTTGATTGCATCACTGCCATGAAGTTCCTTTTCTTACAATCTCTCACCTATCGATAATGTTTGGTTGATGATACATTAGCTCCTGCTACATCAGTTCAGCTTTGACAATACGTGGAAGCAGCATGGACTGTTATTGCCCAACAACACATCCAGAGCCTCTTTTATTCAATGTTGAGGCATGTCCCTAGCAGCTATAGCCAGCAATGGCAGGAACACTCAGTACTCCTCTTAACATCTTTCTCACTGGACATAGTGCTGTATTTTCAGTCATTTGATCTTTGTATAATGTGTTACTCCCCAAATAAATTTAGCTGTGATATCTCTGGTGTGTCTTGTTGTTGTATTTTGGATGGCCAGCAGTTTAATATAACTGGAGTCAGTCATGCTGTACAAATAAATTGAGTGAATGGAGGAATGAAGAACAGAACTTAAGTTATACATAAAGCAAATGGAAGGCACAGACTGATTGATAGAAGGCTGGTGAATTGTAGCTCTCCTACTAAAGATATTGTTAAAAGAACATCTGTATGACCTACAAGTGGAATATTGCCAAGAAATGTGTGTCATACCAGGTCAGATAAATAAAAAAGATGCCCACACAAAGATGGCTGAAGAAAATACTCACAGGCTAGTTTATCTCAAAGTAGACCTTAATGGAATGATTGAAAAATTACTAATGGCAGTCATCCAGAAAAAAACAGACACTATATCTCACAAAAATTTATTTAGAAAATTGCAAAAACTGTTTTTCTGGGTGGGGTCTATAAATATTCTGTGTTTACCTCTGTAATGGTCATGAAGATAAAATTAAATAAATTACAGCAAGAAATCTGTGCATAATATGAAACAATCCTAAAATATGATACAATTTGTGGGATGTAGCTGTATATGTCTATGTCTATATGATGTTCAAATACAATACAGCACATTGTCATAATTCAGTTGAAAATGTAGTCTGATATCATAATCCAAGATGAATCCCATCAAAACCATCATTTTTCTACTTCTCATCTACCCAACACTTACTACTCCACTCATGTCATTGGCTCATTCTATCCCATCAAAGGCCTGCTGATTGTAATGTGCTGACCAGCGGCGCATCCAGGATTTGTTTCAGGGGAAGGGGGCGGGGCTCATTTTTTAAAAATAAAGCCTACTGAATTTATTAATGGTAAAGGGTTATCATTCACTACCCGAAATATAAGAAGTTCACTGATTTTATAAATGTTTAATTAACATGTGTAAAAATTGAACTAAAATAACACTATTGTTTTTCTTAGTTTTTGGCGGCCTTCATAAGAATCCATTTGGTGGTGCCGCTGACCTGCTAAGCAGAGGGTTTCTACATATAAACAATCAGCTCGTAACTTCAGTATAGCAGTAACAATAGCAGCTGCATCAAAGCTGGTTTGGCAGCATTAAAACCGGTCACATCTGACAGTAACAGTAGCATACGTTCTCAGTGGCAGCCTTATGTTGGCGACCCATTGTCATGTTCACTTGTGCATGGCAAATTATAGTTACCTTGTGATTTATTACATGTGTACTATTTCAAATTTCTGATGACGGCCTGTTTAGTAAAAATAATTAAAAAAAAATTAAAATAATAAAATTTAAAAATCTTTAGAAAGTGCTAATCAAACATAATTAAATTTTTCTGAGAATTTTGTTAAGAACTCTAACCTTGAAACTGTCAGTAGTGAAGTGCTAGGTAATAATTCTTTTTCGTTCACATGTAGGTGTGATAATTTATTCAATCCCTGGCATAATTCTATAGAAGCTACATTTATATTTGCCCCTATTTCTATACTACAGTTAAAATGTAAGAATTGTACATGGAACAATGTGTCACTTACAATATTATTAGTGTAATGCAGTTTCAAAACAAACACAACTATTTTCTTTTTCCTTTGTACCAACAGTCAATAGTGATATAATACCACTTTTTAAATCAATATCTTCAACTTACAAATTTCCTAATACAGCATAATATGAAAGCTAGTCATATGCAAGGCAGTGTCATGTGACATTTGTGCCATCTAAGTGGAGACTCTGCAATTTATTCCCACAATTTTCCCCCTCACACAGCATAGTGGTATGGTGGGGCAAGTGTTCAGCCAGGTAAGACGGGCTTGGAGGACATTGTCATAGACAGCCCTGCTTTAATAAGTATGTGATAGATCTGATTTTCTATTACAAATATGCTGTTCACTAAGTGATTCTTTGATGATACCAAGAATAGAAAGAAATGCTGAAGTTTTTAAAGTCATTATCCAAAACATGCCAACTTAACTTTATATTTATTTTTCATTTGTAAAAAGATATTTTCTTCATTGGAGTGCAATGAATCTAGTGCTGTGACCAATGAATCATTGGAAAATCAAATTCATATTGCTATAACACAAAATGAAATTTATTTGGGCAACTTGTCAAGAGAAAATTAAATCCAATATAAATATTTATATAAAAGTGATTGAGATTAACAACAAAATAAAAAATTGAAATTTTAGTAGCTCATGGTTTCTGACATTTAAATGTAGGGAATAGATAGGGATCACAAGTCATGACAACTGAAAGTCATCCCTACAACTTACCGGCATGGCAGTGCCAAGGATAGTACAGCATAGCATGAGTCAAGTTGGTGCGGCATGCAGTCAATGGAGAGGAATGGACCATGAGCCATTGTTTGCCAGTCCTGATGCAAAGACTCAGGCATGTGTGTGTGTGTGTGTGTGTGTGTGTGTGTGTGTGTGTGTGTGGGTGTGGGTGGGTGGGTGTGGGTGGGTGGGTGGTTGTTGGTGGTTGTGTAGTAACATTTCTTATAGCGAAAGACAGGCCATTCGTTCTTTAAGGGAAGATAAGGATCTTGTAATTCTTCCTGCTGATAAAGGCAGTGCTACTGTTCTCCTCTCTTGTGCAGATTATTTAGCAAGAATGGAATGTTTATTAGAGGATTCAGCTTACTGCAAATTACGGAGTGATCCTACAGACCGGATAAAGTGGAAAACCCTCTCTCTTATTAAGAAGAGCTCTCTGTCTGAGGATATCACTAAAAAACTTTATCCAAGGGCGGAGGTACCGCCCAGGTTGTACGGTTTACTGAAGGTTCATAAACATGGAAATCCTCTTCGGCCGATCGTTAGTAACTTGGGTGTACCTACTTATAATTTGGCTAAACATCTTGCATCTGTTCTCAGTCCTTATGTCGGGAAGTGTGAGCATCATGTATCTAACTCAACTGATTTTATTCAACGTTTGAAGTCCCTACATCTTGGAACATCTGACATACTTGTAAGTTTCGATGTTGTCTCACTTTTTACTCAGGTACCTTTGGAGGAGTCCTTATTGTTAATTGGTCAGCTTTTGGATGACGAAACCACTGAACTGTGTTGCCATATATTGACTTCCACGTACTTCTTATTCAATGACGCATTTTTTGAACAACTGACAGTGTGGCGATGGGAAGTCCTCTCTCCCCAATCGTCACCAATCTTTCTATGGAGGATTTTGAAGACATTGCTCTTTGCACTTCTTTTCTTAAGCCTACATGTTTTGTGAGATATGTGGATGATATTTTTATTGTCTGGCCACACGGAATGGAAGCCCTCTATCGTTTCTAGATCATTTTAACTGTCTTCATCCACGCATAAAATTTTCGATGGAAATTGAAAAGGATAAAATTGCCTTTCTTGGATATTTTAGTTCATAAAAAAGAAAATGGGACTTTGGGGCACAGCATGTACCATAAACCCACACATACGGACCACTATATCCACGCTACTAGCTGTCATCCACCCCATCAACGGTTGGGTGTTCTAAGGACACTCATCAAAAGAGCTTATGCCATTTCTGATTCTGAATATTTGACGCAAGCATTGGATCATCTTAAGGTTGTTTTTAGGCAGAATGGCTATACTAATCATCAAATCAGTCGAGCTTTCCAATTCGGACCACCACGTGAACCACCCACGGACACTTCAAAATCAATTGCATTTTTACCTTATGCGGGAAGTATTTCTTCAAAACTATGAAGAATCCTTCAAAAATATGACATAAAAAGTATCTTATTGCCTTTGTCTAAAACCAGAGCTCTTCTAGGATTGGTAAAAGATGATTTGGGATTAAGAAAGCCTGGAGTATATAAAATCCCCTGCCACTGTAGAAAGGTATACATTGCGCAGACTATTCGTACAATTCACGACCGTTGTGTGGAACATCAAAGGCACACACGTCTGTTCCAACCAGAAAAGTCTGCAGTGGCTGAACATTGTCTTCACGAAGGGCATAACATGTCATTTAAAGACATGCAAATTCTTGCTCCAGCCTCACTTAATTGGGATTGTGTCCTTAAGGAAGCGATCAAAATAAGATTATCAGATAATCTTATTAATAAGGAAAAAGGATTTCCATTGAGTAAAACGTGGAATCCCATTTTATCTAATATTAAAAAACAACGGTCTAGTTTTCGACCAGCTTCTTCTTAATTTTCGATTACTCGCTTTGGCTAACTTCTATTGCTGGTGGCGCTGCAATACTCTTCACGTCCCAGAGGGCGTTCTTCCACTTCTTGCACATGTGCACTGGCCTGTTCCCGCTGTATAAAGGAGCCGCCGTAACTGATGTGTTCCCAGTTTCGGCGAGATTGTGCATCAGTCATACCTGAAGATGGCGGCCAGGTGGACTGCCGAAATATCATATCAGCGGATCGACATAATACAGCCACAAACCCGTGAAGAACAACAACCATTATTACGCCGGGAAAATCTACGGAACTACAGTACTATAAGGTTCTGAAAAATGTCATTATGAAGGCAAAAAGTATGTGGTACGCAGGAAGAATAGCTATTTTTCTGGATAAAATTAAAACCATATGATCAGTATTGATGGAAGTATCTGGTCAGCAGCACAGAGTTGTGGATATAAAATCAGTGGGTAACGAAGATATATCTGTTACTGATAAGTCAGATATATGTACAGTATTTAGTAATCACTTTCTGAATATAATATGTAAATTAGAGGAACCATATAACTTTATTAGAAAATAACATTCTGAGACTGTTGCATAAGGTAGTCCACCATGATATTGACAAGGGAGAGATTGAGTCATTATTTAAATCACTAAAGACTCTTATGGATATGATGAAATACCTATCAAAATATTGTTCTGCCTCTGTTAGCCCAGTGCTTAGCCATGTTTGTAATTTTTCTTTTCAGAATGGTCAGTTTCCTCAGATTGAAATAGTGGTGAAACCACTTTATAAAACGGTTAATGGAGATAACTTCAGACCTATTTTTATGCCATAAGTTTTTGCTAAGTTACTGAAAAGGCTGTATATTCAACATTAATTGATCATTTCGGTTTCCATAACTTGCTTCCAAATGTAGGTTTGTTTCAGAAGTGGTTTGACAACTGCTAATCCTATATTTCCTTTTCTCTGTGTGACACTTGATGGATTAAATAAAAAATTGTGAATGCTAGGCATATTCTTTGATTTAACAAAAGCATTTGATTCTGTTGATCACAAGATATTGTTGCAGAAGTTGGAATATTATGAAGTAAGCGGAGTAGCTTACAACTGATTTACTTCTTACTTAACGGACAGCAGAAGGTGATCCTTTACAGTGTTGAAAATGGCTGTTTTAAACACTCTCAATGGAAGACAGTTAAATGGAGAAGGGGAGGGGGAGAAGAGGTGCCCTAGGGTTCTGTTCTGGAGCCACTCATGCTTCTCATGTATATAAATGATATGCCTTCAAGTATAACAGGTACAATAGTTTTCAGATATTTGTTTGCCAAAGAAGTTGGAAATATTGATGCAGTAGCAAATAATTCAGTTAAGTAAATAGGTTAGTGGCTTGTAGAAGATAAATTGATGCTAAATCACAGTAAGACTCAGTTTTTACAGTTTCTAACACACAATTTTAAAAAACTGACATTTTTATTATAAAAAATGGGCACATGATAAGTGAGATTGTACAGTTGAAATTTCTAGGCAATCAGATAGTAAGATGTTGTGGAAAGCCCATGTTCAGGTTCTTGTTAAAAAAAAACTAAATGCTGGGTTGTTTACCATTAGAAAAGTTTCTGAAATAATTGATAGTTGAACACAAAAAGTAGTTTACTTTGTATATTGTCATATGCTTGTGACGTATGGTGCTATTTTTTGGGTAGATCCTCTGACTCAAAAAGGGTTATTAATATGCAGAAATGGGTGGTTCAAGCAATATTTGGGGTAAGTTCACATGCGTCTTCTCAACACCTGTTTAGTAGCCTGGGAATTATGACAGTGGCCTCTAATACATATTGTTGGTTGTTAATAATACTTGGTTATTCCCAAGAGTTAGCAGCTTTCATTCACTTAATACTAGACAGAATTTTGATTCTCTCTATTTATGCTTAGACGTGACATGCACTTACAATTTCCATACATTTCACTTCATCAATTACTACTCATTTGTTACAATCTGATGTACTGACACATTCCATGACCATCTATGCTTGCTCCTCAATTTAGTACTGTAGAACATGATAAATATCAATAAAAATAAATAAATAAATTTGGTGTCCTGTCTATCTGTTTCTTCTGGACTCTGTAAAATAACTTTATCAGGGAAAGAATGAAAATTTCCTGCTTTTCCAAAACAAGATACAATTTTAGATTTAGAAGTGAACTTTCCAAATGCTCCTTTCAACAGCCTATGGAATTCAGATTTTGTTACCATCCTTCTATTCTTCCAGTCACCTACGATGTTCAATCAGACACATTTTAGAGATCTAAAAAGAACCACACCAAGTGGCTAACACAAATAGGTAACATTTGGTGCTAGAAGAACCAACAGAATATTATATTCCTGGAACGAATCTCTGCCTACATAGACCAACACCTTCAACCCATCATGTGCAGTCTCCCATTCTTCATCAAAGACACCAACCACTTCCTCGATCACCTGAAATCCTTACCCAGCCTGTTACCTCCTGAAACCATCCTTGTAACCATTGATGCCACTTACTTATACACAAATATCCCATATGCCCAGGTCCTCCCTGCGATGGAGTATTTACTTTCACACCGACCACCCACTTCCCTACCTAAAACCTCTTTCCTTAATACCCTAGCCAGCTTCATCCTAACCCACAACTTCTTCACTTTTGAGGGCCAGACATACCAAGAACTAAAGGGAACAGCCGTGGGAACCAGGATGGTCCCCTCGTACGCAAACTTATTCATGGGTCGCTTAGAGAAAGCCTTCCTGGATACTCAAGCCTGTCAACCCTAGGTTTGGTATATATTCATTGATGACATCTTCATGTTCTGGACTCACAGTGAAGAAGAACTCCAGAATTTCCTCTTCAACCTCAACTCCTTTGGTCCCATCAAATTCACCTGGTCCTATTCCAAATCCAATGCTACTTTCCTCGATGTCGACCTCCATCTGTCCAATGGTCAACTTCATACATCTGTCCACATCAAACCTACCAATAAACAACAGCACCTGCATTATGACAGCTGCCATCCATTCCACATCAAATGTTCCCTTCCCTACAGCTTAGGTCTTCGTGGCAAACGAGTCTGCTCCAGTCCCGATTATCTGAACCAGTACACCAATAACCTAATAACAGCTTTAACATCCCACAGCTATCCTCCTGATCTGGTACAGAAGCAAATTGCCAGAGCCACTTCCTCATCCCCCCAAATTCAGAACCTTAAACAGAAGAACCCCAGAAGTGCCCCTCTTGTCACCGGATACTTTCCGGGACAGGAGCAGATTCTGAATGTGGCTCTCCAGCAGGGATATGACTTCCTTAAATCCTGCCCCGAAATGAGATCCGTCCTTCATGACATCCTTCCCACTCCACCGAGAGTGTCTTTCCGCTGCCCACCTAACCTCCGTAACCTCCTAGTCCATCCATATGAAATCCCCAAACCACCTTCCCTACCTTCTTGCTCCTACTCTTGTAACTGCCCCCGTTGTAAAACCTGCTGTATGCACCCTTCCACCACCACTTACTCCAGTCCCGTAACCTGGAAGGTGTACACAATCAAGGGCAGAGTCACTTGCGGTAGTACCCACGTGATTTACCAACTGACATGCCTGTACTGTGAAGTGTTCTATGTGGGAATGACCAGCAACAAACTGTCCATTCGCATGAACGGTCACAGGCAGACAGTGTATTTTGGTAATGAGGATTACCCTGTGGCTAAACACGCCTTGGTGCACGGCCAGCACATCTTGGCACAGTGTTACACCGTCCGGGTTATCTGGATACTTCCCACCGACACCAGTCTTTTAGAACTCCGAAGATGGGAACTTGCCCATCAGCATATTCTCTCTCCCTGTTGCCCACCTGGTCTCAACCTCCGCTAAATTCAAACTCCTGCCCACCATCTTTAACATCTTTGCCTCGATTCTCTAGACAGAGCCTCTGCCTCAAGTGGTATCTCTGTCCAATGTCTTTGCTTTCTACAGTATGTCTGCTAGGTGTGTTTGCGTTTGTGTATATGTGTGGGTGTGGGTGTATTTGTTTACCTTCCTTTTTTTCCCCCAAGGTAAGTCTTTCCTCTCCCGGGATTGGAATGGCTCCTTACCCACTCCCTTAAAACCCTCATCATTTCCTTTTCCCCCTCCTTCCCTTCTGCCTGAAGAAGCAACTAGGCTGCAAAAGCTAGAGTTTGTGTGTGTGTGTGTTTTATTTATTTGTGCTGCTATCACTGCCTGTGCTCCTTTGCCTGGTAAGTAATCTTCATCTACTTTTTTATATACATTTTTCCTGCTAGGAATTTTCCTCCATCACTTCCGAAAATAACAATGAAATCTGACAAAACCTGTGAAAGTTATAATGAAAATAATCTCAAAACTGTAAAAAAATCCCCCCCCCCCCCCTCATTTGATGGGCCCATAAAAATTTCTACAGTTTAAGAGGAGTCTGAAAGACTTACTAGAGGCCTAATCTTTCTCCATTGACTAATTTTTTAATACAACCAAATGATGTATTGTATGTATTCTTACTATTATTTCAGCTTGTAAAGAAAATAAATATATCAAGGTGTTTCCAGAATGAACCTCTCTCTCTGCAGCTGAGTGTGGACTGATATGAAACTTCCTGGCTGACTAAAATTGTGTGCAGTGGAGTGAAAAGTTCATTCTGGAAACATCTCTTAGGCTGTGGCTAAACCATGTCTCCACAACATCCTTTCTTCCAGGAGTGCTATTCCTGCAAGGTTCACAGAAGTACTTCTGTGAAGTTTTAAAAGTAGGAGGCGAAGTACTGGCAGAAGTAAAGTTGTGAGGAAGGACCATGAATCGTGCTGGGATAGCTCAGTTGGTAGAGCGCTTGCCTGGAAAAGGCAAAGGTCCAAGGTTTGAGTCCTGGTTTTGGCACATTATTTTATTCTGCCAGGAAGTTTAATTACAAGTTGTGTTTGAAAAGTTTGGTGAATGGTCTTAAGAAATACAGGAAACAAGAGTTACAAACAAAATACCTTTACTGGCCTTCAAAGTAATCACCATTGGCTACAATACACTCCTGATATCGGTTGTGCAGCTGTTGGAAACTGTTGGGAAATGCTTCTTGTGTAATGACTCGAAGAACTGAGGTCACACATTGTTGGATCTCCACAACCATTGCTTACACTATCTGCGCTGATCTTCAACTTGTTTGCTACCATTCTCAAAGACAGCCAACCATCATCCAGAAGCATCCCTCACACTCATTTGAAGTTGTCTGTAACTGTGATTGTGGATGATCAACCTGAATGTGGCTCATCCATGATACCTTCCTTTCCATCTCTGAAGTATTTAAACCACTCAGATACAAACTTTTTACTCTCTGCTTAAACAGCATTCACTTGCACTAATATCCCTTGGGTCTCTGTCACTCTTTTGCATAATTTGAAATGAAACTCTATGTTAATACATTGCACTATTTTGTGCTTCATGTTTCAATGACACAAGTTCTCACATTGACCCTATCAGTTGGGTCCCAGAGTGTACCACCACTTCACTGCAGTGTTTGCACAATAGGTGGTGCTTGATGACATGTTTCTCAATGTGTATGTGCAGGCACCTCATCCTCGCCAGTGCAATTTGTAAAATATGGGACCATTCACTGAAATTTTCAGATGCAACTTGTATATATTGACAGGTTCCACATCCATGAGTATCTCCTCAATACAGATCTACGGAATGAACAGCTAATCTAATCTCTAATCTAATCTATGTTGCTATGGATTACTTGTCACCCAATTTTAAGAAAACTACTGGTTCAAAAAAATTGGGTTTTAAGTAGCAAATAGTTTAATATTTTCACTCACTGTTCAGCTAGCAGCCAACTAATATTGTGCACACAATGCTGTTATTTATTTGTGGGTAAGATAGGGGCACAAGTTTAGACGTGAGCCTCAACAAGATGAAAGATATCTCTAAAGGTGATTTGGGTTCTGGGGAGAGACCATGTGATAGTCAAGTTAGAAAAGGAGATGAGATTTTGAAAGAAATTAATGTTTTTCATCACCATGAATCCAAATTGCAGAAATATAAATAAACATCTACCAAGTCAGGGGATGTAGCTGCTAAATCATAAGGAATGTGAACCATGTGGCCTATGTAAAGGTTGGAATAGGACAGGCCAACATGATTCCCATAGCTGTCTTCATGATTTGTTTGTTCATCTGGCTCTCAAAAGTGAAATAATTATATATGTTAATGAGGTTAGCAAGTTTAAAATAAATTACATTAATAGGATGCTTTCAGGTGGCCATTGGGAGAAGTGATGCTCAAGGGCAGAGAAACCATGAGTATGTAGGATGTTAGTGTACAAAATATAGTTTTCAGGTGAGAGAGATGTGGGGATGAATTCAAGGATTTCTAGTGGATTGTGTCTCTTTTAAGATGAGACGTTAAGGGTGTTAGGTTGGAGGTGCTAATCTATTGCAGTTGAGAAGAATTCTATTGGGGCATTATGGTGCTTAAGACATCCTGAAGCTCAGCCTGGATGGAGGGAATGGGGTCATGTGGAATGGATTTTTAAGTTGAAGTGATGGAGAGTTGTTGAGAGGTTATGAGTACTCCGCATACACTTTCCCTTCTTCCCATTTTTTATCCCCCTCAACGCTTCTTCCAGAAGAAGAAACAAGTTTACAAAAGTTGGGTTTTATTTATTTCCATCAGTTTTGGGTAAATGTTGGTTATATTAAGCTGAAGTAAGTACTGACCAGTGCATCTGTCACTAAGAGATATGTGGTTGACATCCATGGAATGCCTGAGTTGTTTGTGAAGCTTTCCATTCCTTTATGTGTCTGTGCTGCACTCTTCCTGTCTGCATTTTAAAATTAATTAGGAGTAGTCCAGTATTCTGAAAGGTTATATACAGCTATGGTATGAAGTAGGAGTTTTGGCTTTATTTCATTGAGAGTTTGGTCAAAGCATTGCATCTTGAAGCTGAGAGCCTTAACAGATACAGGGGGGTTCTATTGGCTTTATAACCAGTGCTTTACTGTAATCTAATGTCTTATGGGTAATACTAATTACTGATTCTCGGCATATAAAAGGTAAAGGTACGGTAAAGCAGTCAACAATCCAAAGATTGGTTTGAACACCACAGTGCTTTACTAGGCATGGTCCTGTTTGGTGGTGGTATGCCGTTGCCTTCCTCCGACCTTACTGACTTACCCAGCCAGTTATAGGGGGACCTACAGTTTAATGTGGGTTCCGAACCACGGTGCTACTCAGTATTTTTCACATAAACATTACTGCCAGTGGTGAAAGAAGTGGAAAGTAACAGATAAAAATCATAGGACTGGGCAGGGATCGAACCCACGACATTTGGATTTGTAGTCTGGCACTCTACCACTGTGCAACCGAGGCACATATATAAAACTTAATTAAATATTTAATAGTTAATATATCTCTTTTTTTTTTTCAAACTAACCGCTCAGTTAATGGAATCATTATTAGAAATACCTATACTCTACACAAAGATTCAAAGTCATTTACTTTGACCTAGAAAGATCTTAACTATTCAGGAACATGCTCTACCACTAACATTCTAGCAACCATAAACTGTTTACTTGGTATGAAAGATCAATTTGAGAGGAGCATAGAGAATTTATTGGTGGTCGACTTCTGCTCTTTTGTTGGACATCTTAATGGAATCAATAGATATACCTATTATTAATGGTGTTAAATAACCTGAGCATTACATAAAATCTGACTTCTGCATATCTTTAGTGCAGAAATAAACCAATGTATATCACTCTTATAATCCACTTTCTGTTAGATGGTGTGTAAGTACAGTAGCATAAGAATTATCAGCTACTTCTAAGTATATTACATTTGAATGTTTGTTTACATGTGGTATTACCTTTTAAATGAAAATAGATTTCATTTATAATGTATTACACATACACATGTGAAAACAATTTCACTGAAAAACTATGAAAGTAACCTTTATATACAGTCATTTTTCTATATCTATATCATGTATCTTTTTTATATGTTACACAACTTAAGCGACCATCATTGTGGATGTAGAGAACAAAGAGTATATCTAATATGATCTAATCCAGTCCTTTCAATATACCTCTAGTTGGATTGACCTAAATTGATCACTGACAACTTCCAATTCTGTTGCAAGCTTTTAACAACAAAACACAAACAGCACCATTTGAAATCTATAGTGTGATGTGGCCTAGATATGTTTACAAAATCATATAACATCACTGGTTACAGTAGGCACATGAAGTTACTAAGACTGACTTACTGCAACTACCAGAGATGAACCTACAGTGACTCAACTAAAGTGTATGTATTCATTCTTAAGCCTTTCCTGCTCCCCATGTTGTTGCACAGTTTATATCCTTGAGAGAAACCCTAATCAAACTCTGGACTCAACTGGCTACAGCACTGAAGATATAACTTACACAAATATTCTATCATTTTCAGGTGTGAAAACCAGGATAGCATTATTTCTTCTTTTGATATTTTGGTTGTTACTTATGAGGTAGCCTGTGATGTTATCTTCAAGGTGAGTGAGTGACAGAATTAAAATCAGTTAGTGCAGCATTAAACAGTATTATGTCACTTGTTCTTAAGAGTGGTTGTACGGTTATCAGTTTAAGCAGTCCTACTCAAAGAAGAAATAGTACTGTCCAAGATGAAAATTTAAGCTGGTAGAAACATACTGAAGTAACTAAATAAATAAAAGTTAATTTTACATTGTTATGTTCTCAATAGCCTAAGGGATGAAACAGTACAATATGCTTATTAAGCAAAACTGCTTAACCCTTTTATGGTATGGTGTGCTGTTCTGTTCGAATGTTAGGTTTGTAAAGCATTTATTTAAAAGTGCATTTTTAAATATTGCAGTCATTCCAGGCATTCTGTAGCCCAGGCCACCAAATTGAGGCTTGGAGTGATGGTGTCCTTGTTGACCATGTACTGAGTGGCATGTGGAGCCTATATATTGAAGGATGACATTGTAGTGTAAGCAACAAACTAGGTCAACAATGGCATGTGTGCTGTTGGCACCAGAGACACCAGATTCCACTTCCTTTGTACCCCTCCTGTTTCATGCAGCATGAGCAGGGTGACTGTCCCAATCAGGGGGCCTATCACCATAAGTGTTAGGAAAAAGGTGACACAGCTTTGGTACATTGATCACTTCCTCCACATGAGTCAATGCAATAATCAATGTACATCAATATTCATCTTGTCTGCCACTGTCAGAATGTCATAATAAACATTTCTTTGAGGTGGAAACAGAAAACCATGAATTCTACAAGTCAGCATAGGTGGTGCCATATCACTACTCAACTTGCAAAATTATGCCCACCTGGGGTCCCCACTATTGGTAAGTGTGAAGTGTCATTTGCTGAGCAATAAGAACAACAGAATCTTCTTTCCAGTCAATTCACAACTGCCACCATTTACAGATCAGATGTTCCTTCCATAACATATTGGTTGTCAATGATACATGTACTAAAATTCGTTTGGTGTAGATGCCTTTGATGCTTATGGCTTTTCTATGGTGAATGCTGTGCATCCGGCCGCAGTGGCCAAGGGGACTGAGGTGCTCCAGTCACGGTCTGCACAGCCACTACGGTCGGGGTTCAAATCCCCCCTCGGGCATGGATATTTGTGCCATTCATAGTATAAGATAGTTAATAAGTAGTTTGTAAGTTTAGGGACTGATGACCCCGTAGTTAAGTCCCATAAGCTTAACAAATATTTGAACATTTTTTGCTGTGCATCCAGTGTCCAACAAAGTGCCTTTAAGTGCACTGACCAAGTCACCAACACTTTCCAATAAATAGAACAGTTGATCAACATCCTGTGATTATTAGTAATGACTGCTATGATCTAGAGGTCCCACTAGGAACTAAAAGTAAATTTGACTCCCTGGAAACAGATGATAATATGAAATAGTTTCTTTAGAATGTGAATCAGAAGGTGGTGATATAGTGTAACTAAATCAATCTGGCATTATCTATGGGACAGCATTAGGAGGCAATAAATTTCGTGCCTTCTCTACCCCTGCTTGGTTTTGCAGTGTTGTTTTAGTGTGAGAAATTACACTGTATATTGGCAAATGTATTACAGATACTGTTCACTGGCCTCATCCTTCATGTTCTCCAACCATCACTGTAGAAAACAAATGGGCACTGGGATATGAAATGCCTTTGGCTCATGCAATGGTTGGTGTTTCTATACATTTTTCTGTTATCCTATAAACAATGAACTGATATCAATACTCCTCCCTCCTATTCATCATCGCTATTGTCTGGTGTACAGTTATATCTGTTTGTTAGTTTAGTTGGGAATACTCTCTGTTCCATACATCATTGTTAGTTTTGTATTGACTGTACCCTTGATGTTTGCTGTAGTTCCTATTGTGGGCATGTTAGATCATTATCATCTTACAAGTACTTAATCATAAGCATTTGTTATGCTAGTTTATGTATTTATAATATATGCTTTTTTCTCAATTTCATTAAGTTGCTCATATTTCTATGATGGTAAATGTGATTGTCAATGCCCTGTCAACAATCAATCATATTCTACCCTAGAAGGATTTCCTTGCACCTTGGTTTCAGACAATGGTTCTCCATTCATGGGACAAACTTTAGGGACTTATGTACACAATATGATATTCACCACATCACATCATATCACATTTCCTCCCTTCTATCCTTAGCTGAGAGGCAAGGCAGAATGCCTAGTCCAATCATATTATCTATAGATGTGAAAATATTTAAATGATTCTCAAGAGAGGAGGCTGTCAATTTATTTTCAGCTCTAACAAAATGGCACTAACTGAGTCCCATTGAGCTCCTGTATGTACATTGGCCAAAGATGGATGCTGCTTAACCTCTTGCTGGCTGGTGCCATCTTCCAGTGGCACTATCTTTGTCAAAGTTCAGACCCTATGTATCAATCTGGGCCAGGGAATTTGAATGACACTCTTTGGATTCCGACTGTAATCCATAGCCACATTAGTCATTGCATTTTCGTGTTTCAGAGTGATAGTGCAATGCCATCGTGCAGAAATACTGGGCCTCCATCGCTGCAGAGTCCACTATCTAGTCACTGACTCTCATTGAGTCATTGAGAACTGTGACAAAGAGGTCACTTTTACAACTCCATCACCAGGCCTGGCCACCAGTAGCTAAGGGTCTAGGACAGTGGGAGATCTATTGTCCCAGTAGTCACTTTTGGCCATACTGAGCAGTCTGTCCTGGCTGGGAATTTTCTAGTGCATTCAGCTGCAGCCTCTATTGACACTGATTACTATATCTACCTCCAGGAATCAGGTCGGACAAATATGGCAAATGTAGGTTATGCCAATATCAACCAGTACACCAGTAATTTCCTAATCCACAGTGTGCACACAGTACCATCTGATATCAACAGTATTTTTATAAAGTCTTGCATAGGAATTTTGCAGTAACAGAATGAGTTTCAATTACACGATAACAAAAATAAATGAATGTGCTTATGAATTGATGGAAAGTGATAAAAGGAATAAGATTATCCTTGAGAAAGCTAAGTATGGTGTACAAGGCATGTTCCTCCTCTCCGGGGGACACCACCTTGACGAAGCACTGTCCGTGTGGGTGGAGAGGCTAGCGCATCCATGGGAAGGTGAGGGCTATGCCGAAGGTAGAGAACCTACTGCCGGAAAGGCCTCAGCTGATGGACCAGACTAAGATTGTCCCACAACGTCCCATCTTCCTTATCCTCTCCCAATTCCTTTCCCAACCCAAGGTGTGATGCGATCTGTGCCAAGGGGTGCGTTGCACATGGGTGGATGTGTCTCAAATGGAGCCTCAGGGATACCAGGCGACCTCCCTGAGTAAGTAGCCTTGCACCGCACAAGGTTATCGTGGTGTGGACCATATAAATTCCCAATTCGCATGGGACTAAGATGAACACGGAGAAAGAAAGTATTTTAAAAGAATCTGAGGGGAAATCTGAAACCTCAGATACTCAGACATCGGGATGAGGACCGATGGAGTGCACTCCTACTTCTGAATCAGGGTCTAGACCTGAGCAAGAAGTGGGAACTGTAAAAGAGAAGTTGGACCAGATTAGGATTAAGGCCTTGTCTGGGGCTCAGAGGAGGAAACTTCTCAAGGAACAGAAGCAAAAGGAAGGAAAAGAATGGCTTCCTAAGCATAAGTGGAGGGAATCAAAAGGGCTTGAGCCCAAGACGCCCAAAAAGAAACTGCCTCAGGTCGAAGGGGGTACACAGACCCCCTCGACATCAAAGACAGGTGGCAAGAGGGTTAGAGAGGAATCTAAGACTCCCTCCTCTCTGGAAAGGCGTGATCCTAAAAGGCTGATGCAGGAAATAGGGAAACATACCTATAGTACTGCAGTCTCAGTCTTTAGAATGGCGGTTGTCCAAGAAGGATACCCACTGGTGAGAATCACCTCACAGCAGGAGGAGCTCGTGCAGATGGACCTCTTTGAAGAGATTCGGGGGGGGGGGGGGGGGGGACGCTGGTCCAGGACCCAAATTCATAAGGGTCTATCTAAATCGTGGTGCCCTCATTTTTGTCTGTGAGGGGGAGCACTCAGCAGAATGGCTTAAGGACAAGGTGCCCATGATATCCCCATGGGAGGATGCGAAGCTGCTGGTCAAGACAGCACCCGAACACTCCTGAAGACCAAAGATGGGTACCAAAGATCCTTAAGGATGTCTCTCCAAAGACTCTATTCGAGAAAATAAGGGTCCAGAACCCAAAAGTGTCGACAGAGGATTGGAGGGTAATTAACCAAAAGGTCGTTCCGGAAGGACGAACCCTGGTGGTGGAGGTCGGAGAGAAGTTGTTGTTGTTATTTAGAGGGGACTAGACTACGTGGTCCCTGGAGGTGAGAGCAAGGCCTGAAACTGTTTTTAGGGTTCTCGCAGGTCGCCGTAGGGGTAATCAAAGACCTTAAAGGCAATGATGGCAGCAAGATGGGGACTGGAAGTGCTGCAGATAAACCTGCAGCACAGTAAAGGCGCCACTGCTGCCCTGAGCCATTGCCTGGGGAGACAGGAGGTGGATGTGGCCCTGATACAAGAACACTATTTATACAAAAGTGGTGTATCGGGCCTTAGTGGTACTGGAGGTAAGTTGATTTATGCTAGAAATCTAAGAAACTCCAGAACATGCATTTATGTTAGAAATGGAATCCTTTTCATACCAATGATGGATTTTTGTTCCAGGGACCTGGTGACCATCAGGATGCAGTAACGTGAGGAAGGTATCATGAGGGAAATTGTTTTGGACTCAGCATACCTTCCTTACGAAGACAGCTCTCCTCCTTCTTTGGAAGTGAGGAGACTGACAGAAGCCTGCCATCAGCAAGGTGACGAACTGTTGGTGGGATGTGATGCCAATGCCCACAATCTATCGTGGGGCAGCAAGGACACCAACAGTAGAGGTGAGCACCTTCTTGAATTTCTCCTATCTAACAACTTGGAAATCCTGAATAGGGGTGATGAACCTACATTCAGGAATAGTAGAAGGGAAGAAGTAATTGACATAACTTTTGTTTCCATGATGATGGACAGTTACATCAAACAGTGGCATGTGGTCCTGGAGCCATCCTCATCAGATCACATGTATATTAAATTCAAGGTTGAAATGGGAACCAGACAGACCATGGCCTACAGGAATCCCAGGAAAACAGACTGGGAGACATATAGGAGAGACCTTGACTTCAGCCTATCGGAAATTAAAACCTCGATAAGGAATCCAGCAGAGTTTGAGGAAGTAGCAGAGGCCGTAACCTCTGCTATAGTGACCTCATACCAGGACAACTGCTCATCACCAAGAAGTGCACAAATAGCAGTGTGTCTTGGTGGAATAATAACCTGGAAATGCAAAGGAAACAGTTGTGAAAATTGTTTAACCTTATGAGGTGCACAGGACAATAGGCAAAGTATCGTGAGGCCCTTGTCAATTACAACCTTGCCATCAGACAGGCAAAGGAGGCATCCTGGAAGGTATTCTGCGAAGAAGTGGAGGGCACGGCTGCTCAAGCGAGACTTCATAAAATCCTAACTAGGGTACCAACTAATCCAAGAGGAACACTGAGGAAGGAGGATGGGGAGTATACAAAGACAGCACATGAAACGCTGGAACTGCTCCTCAAGACTCACTTTCCTCAATATACTCTGGGGAATAACTCAGACAAGAATGTGATTCCTGAGAGATAATGGTTCTCAGATATTCGCAAAGAGGACTGGGATTTGGCCAAGGAGTGTGTCTATTTCAGTAAGGTCCGATGGGTGGTGAGAAAATTTCAACCGTTCAAGTCACCTGACCCCGATGGAATCTTTCCAGCTCTTCTGCAACAAGCAGGAGAAAATCTTATTAGATTCCTTTGCAGGTTATTCAGGGTTAGCCTAGCAGCAGGAATCATTCTCAATGCCTGGAGGGCAGTGAAAGTTGTCTTCATTCCAAAACCAGGGAGAATTGATCAAGCCAAGAATATGAGACCAATCAGCCTGTCCTACTTCATTCTTAAGACATTGGAAAAGCTGGTTAATGTGCATGTTTGAGAAAGGAGGTTAATTAGGGCTCCTCTACATTCAAACCAACATGCATATCAGCCAGGTAAATCATGTGAGACAGCTCTCCACCAACTCGTTGGGAAGGTGGAGAAAACACTGCACTTTCAGGAAATAGCCCTCCGTATCTTCCTGGACATCGTGGGGGCTTTTAGCAACACGACCTTCGATACCATGGTTAGGGCAGCAGAGGTGCATGACCTAGGGACCACTGTATGTAGGTGGACTAGGGCCATGCTCAGTGGAAGAATGGTAGAGGCTACCATGATGAATGAAAAAATGGTAATCAACACCACTAGGGGTTGCCCACAAGGAGGAACTCTTTCCCCTTTATTGTGGAATCTAGTGGTGAATGATCTCATTGGAGAATTAAACTCTAGGCAGTAATTTTGTCAATGGTATGCAGATGATCTTGTCATAGTAATACTTGGCAAATTTGCTGACACATTCATGAATATGGCACAAGGTGCGTTGGACGTTGTGCAAGACTGGTGCAGAAAACAGGATCTGGGGGTTAGTCCTAAGAAGACTGTTGTTGTACTATTCACAAAGAAGCATATCCAACATTCAAGTTGGAATCTAAAGCTTACATGAGAAACTGACATGAACCCTCACATTAGGAATATGTCCTCCAAGCAGAAGGTACTCTGGTAAGTACCAGGACAGCTTGTGGCAAAAATTGGGGCCTGAGCACTGGATATAAGCCATGGTGATTAGACCCAGGATCACCTATGGGGCGGTCGTGTGGTGGAAGAAGGTAGAACAGCAGCTTGCTGCTAAGGAGCTTGGTAAGGTGCAGAGATTAGCCTGCTTAGCTATAACAGGCGGAATTAGCAGCACACCAACTGCTGGGATGGAAACCATGTTGGATATGCCCCCATTACACCTTTGGCTCAAGATGGAGGCAGCGGCTGGTGCATACAGACTCAAAACTGGCAACAACTGGAACTCTTTGGGATATCCAGAATCACACACTAAAATAGTGAGTGAGGTAAATATAGGAAAGGCTGGGGAAATGCCAGCTGACTATATTATAACCCCATACTGCTTCAACAAGCCTTTCAATATAACAACTAGAAGTAGGGAGCAGTGGGAGAAAATAGTTCGACACCGTACGGGAAATATTGTCTGGTTCACTGACGGTTCGAAATCATACCAAGGCGTTGGGGCCGGGGTATATGGGGTGCAGCCAAGACTGGAGGGCGTCATCTCTCTAGGAAAACTGGCCTCAGTATTCCAGGCCAAAATCACTGCCATCAGGGTGTGTGTGGAGGAGACTTTGCGTAGGTGCTACAAAGAACGTAGCATCTATATCTATTCAGACAGCCAGGCAGCCCTGAGATCACTGGCAGCTCCTGCAACAAGATCTAAAATTGTTGCAGAATGTCACAGGGTTCTGGTGGAGCTAGGGGAAAGCAATAGGGTAAATCTATTGTGGGCCTCTGGCCACTCGGGGATCAGTGGCAATGAACATGCCAACAGATTAGCCAGGATGGGGGCAAGACTCCATTTATTGGACCGGAACCTGTCCTGACAATCACCAAGGCAATTATCAAATTGGAGCTATGTAACTGGCTTAGAAGACAGCTCATAGAATATTGGACCAAAGTCCATCAACAAAAACATGGCAAGGTAATGATGCCAAAGCCATGTTTTAAAAGAAGCTCTGCAATCTGGGAGCTGAACAGGAGAGAGATTAGACTCATGGTTGGATTGCTGACAGGCCACGGGAATTTAAAAAAAAAAAACACCTACATACAATTGGAATAACAGAAGAGGACCCTAAATGCAGGATCTGTGAAGACAGTGATGAAACTGCATCACATCTAATCTTCGAATGCATTACGTTGGAGAGTAAAAGGCACAGAACATTTGGGACAACCAGACCCGAAGAAATTGTGCCTAATAAAGAACTGGTAAAGGGACTCCTTGCACTGTTGAAGGGCATTGGTTGGCTTTAATAGACATACAGGGAGCGATACTGCACAATAAACTTAGTTTCGGTGCGGGCAGTGGCGGGTTGGACCAAGACTATTTTGGCTTCCCTGAGAAAATCAATCAATCAATCAATCAAGGCATGTTCCTGGAGGATCTGTCACCCTACATGTCTATGAGAACTCAGGCAGGTACCCTGAAAGATTTAAATGCTGCTGTCAGAATAGCTAAGGAGATGGAGGAAATAGCATTTTTCTCTCTGCTCTAAAAACATGTTATATCTGTGAATGTTCAAGTTGGTTACCATAATTGTAGTTATTAATTTTAGTGGTTGAATTTCTTTATTTGTTCAGTGAAAAAATTGTGTTGGAGAACACTGGGTTTTTTCAAAAAGCGAAGGGATAGTAATTACAGCTTTCTTTCCCCATGTTGCTGAGTGTGAGAGATGATGTCAACAATAATGGAAAGTGGAATGCTATTCATAGTATGCAGTAAATGAGGAATACGATGTTGAGGTTGGAGGAGACATTGTTGAAATTACATCAAGAGGTGTTGATATACTATTTACAAACCTGATTTTTTCCCCTGACTATTTTGATTTGCGTTCTTGGTTTTCCTATGGTGTTCCACCCACTATGACCTTGGTTTGATCACTGAATCATATACTTGTATTGGGTGTGAATATTTTATTGGTAATGTGTCTTCATCCTGATGTGCTTACAGCAAAATGCCACATCCATTGTTCTTGTAATAGATCCTAAGTTCATGGAGCGTTTCCAGCAACAGAGTTTACTGTAAGAACTACTGTTCACAGCTCAGGAGGCATGTCACAATAAACAGCAAGACATGCTAATGCAAGTTGTGCCTCAACAGCAGCAAAGAGAAAGTTGGTGTCTGTGGCTGTGCCTTCACTGCACTTGGCAAGTCTCTGGAGAGTTGAGAAGTCTGTCTCCATTGTTTTAAGCTGTTCTGTTCTACCTTATGATATTTGCCCTCTAGTAGTCACATGTATGAGGCAGCACAGAAGCTGCAGCCTCTCTTTGATCCTAGTGACTTGTCTTTCTCTACTTCATGTTCACTGTTACCCAAAAGAAAAAGATATACCTTGACAGCACTAGACTCCAGTTTAAGCAGTCCCACAAACGACACAGACAGTTTTACACTGGATAGGCAGCCAACATGCAGGGACTCATTCCCAGGTGCAAATATAAGTGTCAAAATTATAAAGTCTTGTATGCAGAATGATTGATTGGAAATACGCTCATGTGTTTTACCTCTAGCAAGGAAGTCACAGCCAAGGTTCGGCTAAGTATGGCAGCCTCTGTCCTTGATTGTTCATGGATAAGTATGATTCATGTTCCCTTGTGTCTACCTCTATGTCTCACTCACATATGGATCAGTAATATATCACAGGAGCCTTCAGTGCATTGACAATTCTGGTTCATCCTCAGAATCGTCAAACCTTTTTTTGTAATGTCCGGCCAAGTCACAAATGTCCTCACTCCTCCGTGTTATATCATTAATCACATCTATCAAAGACATGTCAGCCACACGGGAGTAGCCGAGCAGTCTGGAGCACCAAGTTGCGGATCGCACAGCCTCCCGTGTCGGAGGTTCAAATCCTCCCTTGGACATGGATGTTTGTGTTGTCTTTAGTATAAGTTGGTTCATAAGTAGTTTGTAAATTTAGGGACTGATGACCCTGCAATTAACTCCCATAAGCTTTACAAACATTTGAACATTAGAATTGAAAGACATGTCAGTTTTGTCCTGACTGTGATCTGGAAATGACGACAGAAGTTGCCCTGTCTCGGTGCTACTTGCTTTGCCTTTGTCAGGCCCATTAACTGATTATATTTTTCCTATTCACAGAATATATGACATCAACTGCAAATGGGCAAAATGCCCATGTCATATATTCTGTGAATATGAAAGAATAACAACTAAAGGATCGGAAGTCATGTCTGTTCTTTCGGAACAGACACCACATATATATAGCTTATATTTTTCTTCTTTTTTATATTTCTGTACAACTTATTCCTGTTGTTGTGCTTGATCTTTGTTCACTTCTGTGGGGTGTGAGGGTGCAAAAATGTGTTCCCCTTGTATGTGGCTACAATTACAAAACCCAGTTTTTTGCACCTCTCCCCAACAGGCTAATGCTAATGCACTATCTTCATTCAATTTTAGCCCCACTGCACAGTTAAATTTATAGGAAACTGTTTGTTTTAGATGAATCAACATAGGCAACAAACCTTGGGTGATTTCTGGCTAACAGTGAAGGAGATTGCTGTGACAATTCCTCACTATCCTGTCTTGTGGAAGGCACAGGAAGGGGTGAATTTTGCTGCCACAAAAGTCTTCAGTCACCTACCAAATAGCATCAAAAGCCTGACAGATAGCCAACTAGCATTTAAAGATAAATTAAAAGAATTTCTGAATGACAACTCCTTCTACTCATTGAATTAATTTTTAGATATTAATAAGTAAATCTAAAAAATAAAAATAAATTAATAATAAATAAAAGAAAATAATAAAAACTATATTTTTGTCTGTAATATTCTGTGTAATGTAATATCTCGTACAGACAGCTTTTATTAACCTGACACATTCCACATTGTTACGAAGTGCCATATTCATGATCTATGGAACAAGTATTAATCTGATCTAATCTAACCTTTGCCAGGGGTCAAGAAGGGGTCACCGGAGCATGTTTCCTGTCAGGCTGAACTGTCATTTTGTTAATATTGTATTCTGCAGTTCTGACTCATTGCCAGACAAGGAGTCTTAACATTGGCCATTAAAGAGTGGGACTTCTGGGTTGACATTCCTCCACAACTCCAGTCCTGTATTCTGTAACTTTAGCATGCATTGCACTGGGGTATGATGTGGATAAATGAATTGGCCAGGCAATACATTTACTGGCCCAGCATCAACTCCAACAACGAACAAGCTTATCATTCTTGTTGTTGCTGTTCATTGAATTAGATGTCACCAGCATAACATTTCAAACCATGGGCCCCCCTTGATCCACTCAGTATGAAGGGGGGGGGGGGGGGGGAGACATGCAGAGTATGCCAGACTTTTTATGGGAGCCACATTTTTGCTGATGGTTAATGCCCTCTCCAAGCTTTGCATTTGCAGCCAAAATTAATGTGCACAAAAGCTCCTGCTACAGTCCACTTTCTTGAGAGGATTTTTGCCATTATGGGGACATCATGCACCTTGGTGTCACATAATGGGCCACAGCTTTCATTGACTCAGTTATCATCAACAGAGGATCCTTTGCATGGTTTTCTGGCAACATAACAGTCCACAATGTTCAACAGAGTTGGTCCAGTGAAATTTCTTCATGGGAATTGACATCTCACCCTATTGAACTCCTTTGTCTCATGTACCATTACCACCTGACCTACAGGCCCACCATTACATGAGGGCCATGTGTCTGAAGTCACACTTTCAGCCTATGTGTGGTATGGACCAAAGGAGCTGTCAACTGTTTGATGTCACCGCTCACAGCACCAACCTGACCTGTCACCACAACTAGCTCCAGCTGCACTGCCTGTCCTATCACCCTCAGTACCATGGTCCTTACCTCTTCCTCTGCTTATGAGACCAGACTCCAAGGTCTCTGCCAAACTGGCCTATTATTCAGTCTCCCTTTTTCCAGGGGACTCTTTATCCTGTACAACAGCTTGTCCTTAGACTGGTTATGGATCAATGGCTGTCCCACCAGCCCTTGTCCCCAGTGGAGATGGCCCAGCCCCTTCCACCTCTGCTGCCCCCACCTTTCTTCCCTGGTTTTCATGATGAAGTGGAGTTAGTGTTTTCCAGCTGGCCAGTGTCGTCAACAGCAGCTGACCTCCTGACCCCAGGGGCAATCCTTTGAGACCAGAACAATGTCATCACTCAACTACCTCTATCTGAACACACTGATGCTGTAATCCTCTGAGTTCAAGAGCAGACGCCACTCTCGAGGGCTGTCTCTCTCTATACCATGGTGGTTTTTTCACCTTCCAATTTGCCCTTTTCTGAGCAACAGAGTCATGACCAACAACTCATATGTGATTGCGTGATTGTGAACTCCCCACATGTGCATTCATACCTAGCCACCAGCATCACAGCAGGTCAGAAATTTACAACAGCACAGCCACACTTGATGTCATCAACACCGTGGGAGGAACACGGAGGGGCACTATGACTGCAGAGTGTTGCTATGAATGTTGTACTTTTATCTCCAATAAAAATATGACTAATGATAATGATGCTTCTAAGTGCAACCATAGGTCATAATCCTGATAATAGACAGTCACATCAACTCTACCTTGCCATGGCTGAGATTACCGACCTTGGGCCTCCATAACAGATAAAACTTCACTTCCTACAAACAGTAGAAAGTAAAATATTGGGCACTTCCGTTGTTCAGAAAATTCCATTTCTCAGAACATCTTAATTCATAATTTTTTTTTCTTTCTATTCCACATTGGCAGTAAGATGAACTTGAGAGCCGGCACCAGTGGCCGAGCGGTCTGCAGGGTCTGCAGCTCGCCAGTCACAGTCTACACTGCCACAATGGTCAGGGGTTCGAATCCCTCCTCGGGCATGGATATTTGTGCTGTCCTTAGTATTAGCTAGTTCATAAGTAGTTCGTAAGTTTAGGAACTGATGACCCCATAGTTAAGTCCCATAAGCTCTACAAATATTTGAATGAACTTGAGAATAACTAATTCCACATTAGATCTTCAGAACACAATGTGGCAGTTCAGATGAATACTTTTATTTAAAGCAGAGAACAGGAATTAAATTGCATATACGCAAACAGAGAATATGTTCAGTTTTAAAATGATAAGTACATTGTGATCATCCATGACACCAGATTGTATGAAATCCCAGCTCCGAGGTGGCTTACAGGGTGGTGGGATAATGCATGACCTGGGAGAATCCTCCTCACGCCTCTCAGTTGCTCTTATATCTTTGCCACTCTCTTCACTTATTTCATCATCAGATGGCTGTATTAATTCCTGGAGTTTCAATGAAGGGCTCTGGAAATAAACATAACAATAATTATTACAATTGTAAATTAATTAAACTCCTTAGACATGCATGAATAAGAACAGTTATTTATTATATACAGTACTGTATCTAGAGAATCATATAAAGAACTACACTAACTTGTGACTTATCATACAGTCCCTGCAGTATAATTTCACTGCAGGAGATATGAGCTTCATGAGCTTGTATCCTGTCATCTATGAAAGACGTACACTGAAATGGGAAGGTATTAAAATAGTAATGAAAAATACAATAATTGTTTTAATGTGTTCATAGATAGTCTTCATATACCCTTCAGGTTCACATGCAATGTGGCAAATTTGTAGTTTAATAATTCATTAACTGGGTTGATGTTAATGATAGAATTTTAGGTGTTGCCAAATATCTTCCTCAGCAGTTTCATTTCAAAATTCTTGATTTCTTTCTTCCAATTTTGTTAATTTCCACAATTCATATGTCAGAACAACTTTTATTTGTTCTTATAATGGAAAGTCCAGGTTGGAATTCAACAGTATAATGAGGATACTTTACAATTCACAACAAAGAGCTGTGACAAGCACATAAAAGAGACACTCACAAATAAACACTTAAGCTATTGGCCATCAGCCTTTGTGAGAAAAGAGAGCACTCACATAATCACACAGGCACACTTCACAGATACACAACCAACATCTCCAGCTGCCACACTTCGAATCACACTCTGCAGTGAGGGGATAGGAAGAGCAGGGAGGGGAGTGGAGGGGGAGGAGGACAGGAAGGTTGCATGGCAATGGTGGGGATAGTGTGCATGATGGACAGTTTGCTTCAACATCTTAAATGGATGGCATGTCTTAGTTATCTAGATGACATTCTCATTATCTCAAGCACATTTGTGATGTGATGTTTCCTTGTGCTGTGCTCATACTACTGGTGTTACATAAAAGGTTTTTGTAAAAATGCACCTCCATTGAAAAACTTCTCCAGGGAGACACCAAGTTTTACTGAGATTAAATGAAAGAAGAGCTTTCTGGGCACTTAAGGAGGCTCTAACTTCCACTCCAGTTCTAGCCTTATATGACGAGAATGCAGAAACTGAACTTCACACAGATGCTAGCAGTTATGGGATTGGAGCAGTGCCTGTACAAATTCAGGAAGGTGCTGAAAAGGTGATAGCTTATGCATCAAGAGTTCTCTCAAAGTCCGAGCTAAACTACACTACAACCGGGAAAGAATATGTCGCATTTATCTGGGCTATCAACAAGTTCCGGCTGAATTTATTCAGCAAACCATTCACCGTCTTGACAGATCACTATTCTTTGTGTTGGCTGACTAGCTTAAAAGATCCATCATGCTGACTAGTAAGATGGGAACTAAGACTCCAAGTGTATGATGTCACAGTGGTATTAAAAAACGGACACAATCACAAGGACGATGACTGCCTTTCAAGGAATCCATTAGTGGAACACAACAGTATGTGTGAAATTTCCACTGTCACTGAATTAAGTGATATTACAGCTGAACAGAGAGAAGACCTAGCATTATTACAAACCATAGAGGACTTGGAGAAAGGAGAACTGACCAAGGAAGAGTTTCAACTTATAAAAGGGACATTGTATAAGAGCAACTACAATCCACTGGGCACCAAATGGCTACTGGTCATTCCATTTCATCTCTGGCCAGCTATTCTCAAGTATTTCAATGATTCTCCAATATCTGGTCATCTGGGATTCCTGAAGACTCTAGACAGAATCAGACGCAGGAATTCTGGCAAGGTCTCTACCAATCTGTCAAGCACTATGTGAGTCACTGTAAGGAGTGCCAGAGGCAGAAGCATTTTCTGCAATTACCTCCAGGGCATCTGGTACCAATTCCACCTGCAGCAGCTCCATTCCACCAAACTGGAATTGATCTTTTAGGAAAGTTCCCTAAGTTGAGAACTGGTAACTGATGGATAATAGTCTGCACTGACTACCTCACCCACTACGCTGTCACCAAACCTGTGCTGACAGCAGAAGCTCCAGAGATCCCAAAATTCTTTGTAGAAGACTTCATCTTGAATCATGGTGCACCACGTGTGATGATATCTGATGGTGGAAAAGTATTCCAGTCAAAACTAGTATCAGAGGTAATGTCATGTTGTGACATTGTCCACAGAATAACAAATGCCTACCATCCTCAGACAAATGTTCTTACAGAACGTTTTAACAAGACATTAGCAGATAAGCTATCAATGTATGTCGATTTTGAGTAGAAGGATTGGGATACAATACTGCCAGTCATGACATTTGTTTATAATGCAGCTGGGCAAGACACCACAGGCTTCACACCAATTTTCCTGCTCCATGGTCATGAAGCTGAGACAAAAATTCATATGCTGTTCCTGTTTCAGCCGGACAACACTCAGGATGACTATGTGAAACAGCTCATCACCAGGCTCGAAGAAACAAAACAGCTGGCTCACATATGGACAGTGGACGCCCAGGACAAAGACTGTCAGCACTATAATGACAAGCACTGATGTGTTCTATTCAGCCCACGAGATCTGGTATGGATTTTTACCCCTTTATGGAACATCGGGCTATCTGAAAAGTTACTGAAGTGATACTTTGGTCCATATTTGGTCAAAAGCTGCTTGCCAGATGTCACATACAAAGTCAAGGAGTATGACCCATACTCAAAATGACAATGTTCACATCCTCCATATGAAGCCTTACCACGATTCCAAACAGCAGATAGATGGAAACGACTTCTTGTATAAGGACTCTAAAGACTTTTATGATAACGATGAAGCCATGACATGAGGATCTGTCACTGGTCATTGTCACTGCAAGGAAGGCATGCCTACTGAATGGAAGGATTCTCCAGGAATGCCATACACAGGACCCATGATAATATCAAAATACAGGACACTGCAGCTGGCTCTAAAAGGACCCTAACAGTGGATCCCTGTTTCTTTGGGAAGGGGAGCAATGCCTCAACTCTTCTGATGGAAAGCATGGTGCAGTGGTTAGTGTTGCAGATTGAGGGTTCCCGGTTCAAATCCAGCAACTGGCAGGGAAAAAAATTCTTTGTAGTTACTATTTCTTTCTATAATGTTCTATGTGTTTTTTATGGCTGATGTAAGTTCAAGAAATTTCCTTCTATGTATAAATAACAGAGTACTCTAATCAGGAGGCAGTCTGTTCTGAGTATACTCTTATGTTAGCAATAAACTTGTGCTAGGTGTAAAGTGCTGTAAAGTGCTGTTCTCTGTTAATGACCCAGCCTTTGAATTGCAGTTTTCAATGTGACATTATAGCTGCCAAATTTCATAATGGTCCATCATACAGTGTCGAAGGCAGGTGTAAGGTATCCTGCACCATACACCATGTGAAATCTTATAAGACAGTGACCTTCTTCTTGTTTTCCAGTTCAAGTGCACAACGTTTCATGAAAAGTGGAATACAATTATAGATTGGTGTCACAGTCTGTTGTAACGTACCCTCCACCATTCACCAAACAAATTATTATGTAAACAGTGCAATTCCTCTTGTTTTGAAGATCAAGTATGTAGAATTGTATCACAGTCAGATGGATGGTATGGCAAAACATAAAATGCAAATGTAATCTGAAGTGGTGATGTCCATACGAAATTACCAATTATAATTTCTTTTAGTTTTTCAACTGCTCCTGTGGATTCTCACATTTTTTCCTTAACCACTCCTGTATTAAAGTGAACACAACAAAACAAAAACAAAAAATTATTAAAGTTGGTCAAGCCATTTGTGAGTTTTAGTGAGACTAAGGCACAGCAACTGATTTCTATATATATAGATTTAATACCTAGTCAATCTTTAAATAAAAGTTGCAGCTAAGGCCAGTTGCTTCTGCAACACTTGTAAGGAAACAATTGTGTTTGCTCATATCACTTTACTCCCACCACTGTTATGCTTCTGCAAAAGCTGTTCTGTTCAGTCCCAAGAAATATAAACATACCTGTTTCACTTCCGTTCCAGATAGCCTAGACAGAGGCTCCATAGAAGCTGATCTCTCTGTGATTCTCTGAATATTTTTGGTGTCCTCTCCTGTAATGCCATATGGTGAGAGTGCATTGAGAGTTGCTGATTTCTTCAGTTCAACTGCCATTTCATGATACCCTTCCAAAACTGCATAATCTTCTGCTGTCATATCTACAGTAAGAAAGAAATTTAACAATATTAGATGCTACAGTAGTTTAACTGTAAGAAATTAAAAAGATACTATATCATTAATTATGTTGCTAGAAATCTATGGGCTTACTATTTTTATCTTTCAAACATCTCTGAGCTCCATAATCCAGAAAAAGCCTAACTAAGGTCATGTTTCCATTCTTTGCTGCAAGCATTAGAGGGCTTCTACTATTAGAGTCAACAACATTGACTGATGCTCCATATCTAAGAAATAACTCAACAAGTTCATTATGTTCTGCCTGTGTTGCCAAATGGAGAGGTAATTCGCCCACCTAAAAGAGAAAAGATGTTGTCAGTATTCTTAACTTACTCACCAGGCTTCAGGAAATGCAAATTCTTGTTGATCTGAGTGTAAAAGAAGAGAAATCATAACACTGACATATGTTGGACACACAACTGTGGAATTTTGAGTCTTCTTGTGATTTTCAGTCTTCTCAGCAGGTGACATTGGTGGGATGTTAATGGATCATTAGTAGAGTTGACAATGACATATTTCATAACCGATCTAGCTGTGAGCTTCAGGTTTCCTGAAGAGTGGTTTGTATGCTTGGTTGATTGAAACAGTTCTCAGAAGCTGAGTGATGTGTAAAATGTGGAGTGTGTGAAAATGAAATAATTGTTTGCACAGCCAATGTAGTGTAATAAAGGCAGATGGAAAACATCCTTAAGACCCTATCTCAGGCTTTCCAGCCCACCAAACCACACCATTAACCCACAAGGCTGACTCTTAACTGGGACTCCCTAGCCCAGAAAGCAGTTCTTTCAACTGCACGGTTAACTAAACAAGTAAAGATGACCTTTATTACTAATTATTAAATGTGTCAGTGGCTGAGAAAGAAGTTCAACATGCAGTAATAAAAAAGTTTAGACCCTTGCACAGTACATGAACTGACAGACAGGAAAGCAAGTTTTAAATCTAACTCAAATTGAGCTCAGGTAGATGCTAAGGACATTGGAATATCACAAGATTATCAAAAAAGTAAACTGAAAAATAATATTAGTATATTTCATCAAAATATTTGGGAATTATAGAATAAAGTAACTAAGCCTCTTGTTGGTTTGGAAGGTATAGAAATGGAGGATGTAACAGATGTACTATGCTTACCTAAGCATCACATTCTCATTGATATGGAAAAGGTATATGTTAGTGGATATGAACTATCACCACATGTAAGTATATACAATAATGAGAAAGGAGTTACCGAATATGTTAAAAGGTTAGTGAATATGAACTATCGTCACATGTAAGTAGAGACAATAATGAGAAAGGAGTTACTGAATATCTTAAAAGTTATCATTTTGCGAAAAATTTAGAAACAAAAAAGTTTTGAGCATAGCAACACATTGAAGTATGTACCTGTGAGCTTGAACTAAGTAATGACACTTTTATAATTTTCAGTTCTTTCTGGGAAAAATAAGCTTGGTTTCTTTGATGTGGTATCTGTCAGACAAGGGGGAGAAAATTAGTATCTGTGGGGATTTCCATGCGGATTCCATGAAAAAGTGTAATAGAAAGAATGACCTTGAAGCATTACGTTGTTTTTTCTTTATTCACATAGTAAAGGACAGCAGCATACTGATAGATAACTTTTTTGTAGATCAATATACATTTAACAATTCTATTGAGAATGGTATTTTTGAACATGTTACACTGATAGTTACAGTATATGAAATATCTCCATACAACATTTAAAAAGCAGTCTTCCAAAGTAGTGCATTCAATTAATGATTTAACAGTCTCAAATTTCAAGAAAAGCTTGCAGTGTTTAGCCTTGGATGATTTATACAAGTTTCTAAGTGAAAATATACATTATTTCATATATTTGTAAGTGTATTTGAAACCTATTTTCCCAAGGAAAAACTTTTCCTCAATCTATAATTACAGATCTTAGAGTTACATGTTTCAATACAATGTCTCCCATGATGAATTTAGCTCCTTCAGAAGCCTTGGTTGTTTTCATAGCTTTTGTAATGACATATCAGCTTAGACAAACAGTAAAATTTTAAGTTGTAAATCCTCTACATATGTCAATCCAACCCAACTCAAAGGCATCTCTCCTGGCAGAATTGGTATGAGTCATCCTGGTGATTCCTGAAGAACCACCTTCCTTCTCTGGCACTCTTGACAGTGCAACACATAGTGACAAACACAAATAATGCTTAATGACATGCCCTTATTTATTCAATTCTTTCAGCTCTATGTACAGATGATATAGCTTTTATTCATGGTCCATTGATTTCAGTAGTCTTAAAACTGGTGTTGCAAAGATAAACTATTGATTTAAAGGAAATTGATTTTTAATGAATGAATGAAACAAAACACAGCAGATAAATTTTAATCCAACAATGTACCACTGTGAAATGATCAGGCCTACAAACTTTTGGGGACACATTTGTTTGATAAATTATCTTGAGTTAATATCTACAGTATATTAGTGTATATTAGCACCCCCATGAACCACAGACATTTCTGAGGTGGGGTAGCTTGCGTGTCTCAACAATACAGATAGCCATTCCAAATGCGAAAATATATTGTTGACTCCCACTTACATAGGTGGAAATGATCATCAGAGTAAAATAAGAGAAATAAGAGCTTGAACTGAGAGATTCAGGTGTTCTTTCTTCCCGTGTGCTATTTGAGAATGGAATGGGAGATAAATAGTATAATGACTCAACACTGATCATGATCTGGTCAAGCAGGCAAGCACCCTCATCCAGACTTTACTCAGGTATCAGATCTTGGAGTCACCCAGAGAACATATCAGAATAGCAGACAGAGTCTACAAGGCCCCTCCACAGGAAGTACACACCAAATATCTTGGGTCTTCACAGCATGCCCTATCTCGACACTCCACTGTTGGTCAAGGAGGCCCACACAATTTGAATGATGCACACAGAGCACCAGGCTCTGCATGTCACCTGCACACCATACAAGTTGCCGCTCCACTGCTCCCTCCATTGCCAGTGCCTGATCGAGCAGACAATGATACGAGTGACTCAGATGACGGCTCCCCTCACCATCAGTACGTTTCCTGAAGGAGCAGCCACCCCCCCCCCCCCACCGCCCCTCCCTGTGTGCTCACCCAAATGGCAACTGCAGGAAGGTTTACGTGCCGCCCCTTGCGACAACACTGACAGGCGTACCCACCTGCTTTAATCAGTACATGATTCCGCACTCAAGTGCAGCTGCATTTAAATTCAGTATTCTGCTTCTGGTGCATTTTTCCTTGTGGACATGTGCATGTACTTGTCACTTCTGTCCATGTTGATGACAACAGAACAACTATGACTGTACTGCACATTGCTTTGCACAGGTAACGCCACCCAGCTTATGTGCACAGGTTTGACTGCTTTCATGGTTCAACTGTTGCCAGAGTGCAAGTTAAAGTGGAGCTTTCTAGTGGCAGACAATCCAGAGCCAATTGTAGGTCTTCATTTTTTGACTCACCATAAGCTTTCTCCCAGTGGTTTGCACTGTACAGTGTACCATCACTCTACAAACACAAATTTTTTGTGTGCCAGGTCAAGCTCAAATACTACCAATTCACCCACCCAGATGCAACTTATTCATGAGAGCATTAATACCTTGGAACAAATCTACCAGTTTATGTGTAAGTGGCTTGTAGAACATCACTAAGTGTGCAGCACCTAAGACATGAACAGGATGAGGTAGCTCACCATTTGGACAATGCGGAATCTGAACTCGCCTTCATGTTAAACCTGGTAAAGAAACTACACCAGAACTCAGTGAATAATTGCACTCAGGTTAGTAAATGTGATCCTACTATGAGTGTTGTCAGTGATTTCAGGCCTGCACTAAAAGTGACACTGCATATCCACACTGCTCGTAAGCATATGCTTGGAAACAAAACTCTGTTGCCATGCCAACGCCGGGAGTTGACACTCTGGTAGTGCCATCCAGTACACACATGGTGGCCTCTAGCACTACTAACTGTCAAATTTTGGTCTCACGGCAAACTTCCATTTCATGCCCAGCAGCGGCAGTTTTCAATCCTGTGGCAGAAATTTTAACTTCACTACAACAAACACTGCCACACTGCTGTGTTATGGTGGCTACCTATACGTACAAAATTATTTTGATTTATGGTTGACAGGCTGCACACCTACCAAAATCGACAGAAACTTGTGATATTTCAGCCACTCGGAAACCTTTGGCTAACCCTTGAGCTACTATGCATCTGTTTCAGCAACCTTCAGCTGCTCCGAACTCTGTCAAGTCTCATGACCACACCTTGCAGAAATGGCCAGTTTCATCTCAAGCACCCACTGTCACGCTGCCTTCTGTTGGCACGACTCACTCTGAGCCACTTGACCTCACCTCCCCTCATGCCGCAGCAGCACTGCAGCAATCTGTTTATAAACAAACTGATTCACATGCACACATGAATGTTTCTGTTTTTATTACATCTACATCTACATGGGATACTCTGCAAATCACATTTAAATGCCTGGCAGAGGGTTCATTGAACCACCATTATACTATTTATCTCCCATTTCATTCTCGAATAGCGTGCGGTAAGAAAGAACACCTGAATCTCTGTTCGAGCTCTGATTTCTCGTATTTTATTCTGATGACCATTTCTACCTATGTAAGTGGGAATCAACAATATATTTTCGCATTCGGAGGAGAATGTTGGCGATTGGAGTTTCGCAAGTAGCCTACGCCGCAGCGATAAGCGCCGTTGTTGTAATGATTCCCATCCCAAATCCTGTATCATTACCGTAACGCTGTCTCCCCTGTATCGTGACAATAAGAAATGAGCTGCCCTTCTTTTGACTCTTTCAATGTCCTCCATCAAACCCACCTGATAAGGATCCCACACTGGGCTGCAATACTCCAAAAATGGATGAACAAGCGAAGTGTATGCAGTTTCTTTTGTAGTTCTGTTGCATGTTTTAAGGGTTCAGCCAATAAAACGCAGTCTCTGATTCGCCTTTCCCACAATATTATCTACGTGTTCTTTCCAATTTAAGTCTGAAGCAATAGTAATTCCTAGGTATTTTGTGGAGTTTACAGCCTTCACTTTTGATTGATTTATCTTGTAAACAAAGTTTAACGGATTTCTTTTTGTACTCATGTGGACGACTTCACACTTCTCATTACTTAGAGTCAATTGCCAATTTTTACACCATACTGATATCTTATTCAGATCATTCTGCAGTTGGTTTTGATCATCAGATGATTTTACTAGACGGTAAATGACGGCGTCATCTGCAAACAACCTAAGGGAGCTACTTAGATTTTTCCCCTAAATCGTTTATGTAAATAAGGAACAGCAGAGGACCAATAACACTACCCTGTGGAATGCCTCATATCACATCTGTTTTAGTCGATGCCTTACCATCAATTACTACGAACTGTGTCCTCTCTGACAAGAAATCCCCTATCCAATCGCAAATTTGTGGCGATATACCATAACCACGCAATTTGATTAAAAGCTGTTTGAGGTACGGTGTCAAAAGCTTTCTGGAAATCAAGAAATACGGATATTAATGGCATGGTGCATGGTGCACAAGCACAAGCTACACCTTATGAGCAGGCCTCCGATCTCTAGTAAACCAAGAAGACTTTGCCCAAAGATGCGCGCCTTGGTTAAAGAACAGATTGCTGATCTTTTAGCAGCTTCTTCCAGTAATTGGTCTACACCCACTCATTTACTTGACAAAGAAGACGTGCCTGGCATGTTTTCTGCATACCACCAAATCCTGATGGCCACAAAAGATATTGAGAAGACTGCCGGCATGACTCCCATCGGGTTATTTTACTTTCGATTTATGCTGTTTGGACTTAATAATGCAGCTCAAATTTAGGAATGATATATATCAATGAGATTTTTTTCCCCATTAAAGTTCTCCTCTGTTTACCTAGATTACATTTTTGTGTTTAGTACCTCAGTCGAGGAATATGAGCAACATGAAAAAACTGTGCTGGAAACCCTCACCGCAGCTGGCATAGAGATGAATTCTAAACAACTCCAATTACACCAGCCTACCATGATCTTCCTCCGGTTCACCATCTCGGCAACGGGTAATACGCCATCACCAGGGAAAGTTACTATAATTGAGTTACCTTGTCCATAGACTTTCAAAGAGACAATTTCTGGGCTCCATAAATTACTATCATCATCATCAACCTGGTGCAGTTGAGACACAGGCATCCTTGACAGATACAGTAGCCGACAAGCAAACTTTCTGTATACGTCCCATTCAGTGGTCTCTTGAGATGACAGACACCTTCACGGTGCTCAAAGAATTTTAGCTAAGGCTGCTACAATCACCCGGATGGATGCAAGCGACATGGCTATCAGCACAGTCCTCAGCCAGAGTGTTAAAGGTGATGCCTCGCTGCTTCAATTTTTCTCTAAAAAACTATACAATGCACAAGAGAAGTACTCAGTCTTTGATCATGAATTTCGTGCTGTGTATGAGGCAATTAAACATTTCAGCACTGCAACTGAGAAATTATCTTTCTACATGCTTACTGATCCCAAGCCCCTGGCAGCTGCCATCCGGAATATACTTGTCAACCCTTCGCCTAACAGTTTCCAGTAATTTGATTTCATTGCACATTTCACAGCTGACTTGAGATGTATTAAAGGATCAGATAATGTGTTGGCAAATATTTTGTCAAGAACAGATTCTATCTCCACACTAATAAACCTTCCAAAGCTCGCGGCTCTTCAGTCAGCTAATGAACAAACTATACAGCTAATCTCGATCACAACTCTTAACTGAAACTGATCCATAACTCTGCGAGCAAAACTGAGTGCAACAAATCCACAGGCACACCCCGCCTTTTTGTTCCAAGACCATTCCGGCAGGAAGTTTTCAACTAACCACAGTTTAGCATATGCAGATGTCAGAGCTTCTACTCAATTTGTGATGGAACATTTTGTATGGCATGACATGAAACGAGATTGCTAAACCTGGGTCCAATCTTGCATCCCATATCAGAGGAGCAAAACCATCATCCACACTATGCCCCCACTTGGCAGCTTTCCCATACTAGCTGGCCACTTTCAACATGACCACATAGATTTAGTGGGACACCTTTCCCCCCACCAATGGCTAATGGTACATCCTCTCCACTATCAACTGGATGACCCAGTGGGGGGAGGCCATACCACTGACAAACATTACAGCAAAAATAGTAGTGTGCACTTTTGTCCAATCTTGTATCACAAATTTCTGTTGTCCAGCTGTTATCACAACAGACCAGGGTCGAGAATTTCAGTTGGTCCTCTTTAATGGCACCTGTGAGCTCTGTGACATTTGGTGCATTTATGGCCCTAAAAGTAATGGCTATTAGAGTGGTGACATTGGACACTTAAAGCAGCCCTCTGCTGTCACAATACCCTTTTGACGGAGTCTTTACCTTTAGTGCTTCTTGGACTCTGCAAGACTTACAAAGAGTTGGGGAGTTCATTTATGGTTTACAGACAATAATTGGTACTACCAGTGGAACTAATTAATCCTGCACCATGCCCAGCAATTTCAGAACTACCAACATTACTCAAGTGAGTGCTACTTCACTGCTTGAAGATTCAACCACCTACTCCATAGAGTCACACTCCACAATGCCAGCAAGTACGACGTCATGCTTCTTGACAATATCACCCAGCCACCACTACAAGCACCATACTCTGTCCCTCATTGTGAGCTCTGGTTCTCACAAATGCTTTAGACATTCTTTTGAAAGGATCCCCGGTCACAGTGTCAATCAAAAGATTGAAGCCACCTCATGTCGAGCCATCAACCAGCCCCTATCTTGTCGAGGAGCTTTGAGTACCTGTTGTTGCACACAACATGCCAACTCACGATACACCATTGAACACTCATGCTCACCCTCTGGCAAACTCACATCTTTCTTTTTTGAACAATGACGCATAATGCCAATGAACTCCTGCTCACACATCGAGCTCCAATCACCCTCGGTCAAGTGTTTTCTCTACACCGCCAGACCCAGCTTCTCCTCTGACCAGGTTAATGCCCCTGAGCCCTGCCTCCCTTTTACGCATGAACAATGAGCAGCAGACAGCTATCACAAGGCATCGGTGGCAGATATTTGCTGATGTGCACTGTTTCTGCAATCTGCCGGACAAAGTGCAAGAGGTTTTGAAGATACCATGCCCAGAGACACATAAAGGCTTATGAAATTCCCTCGGCATGCTGAATTTTTACTAATGCCATCTTGGGAAGGCCGCCGCGGTGTTTGAACCCCTCTAAACGGTGCCTTGGCAAAGCAGCACTGTTCGCCCACCCAGTTCATGATGCTGAAGTAGCCATTGTTGTGGACACCAGCCAGACAGCCATAGGCGCAGCATTGCAACAATGCACTGACGGCAGCCACTCGGGTTCTTCTAGAAGAAAATCTTGGCATTGCAATGTTCCTGGAGCGCTTACAACCACAAGTGGTGAGCTGTGTACCACACACTGAAATATTTTCAGTTGTCAGTAGAAGACCGACCATTTGCAATATTCACTGATCAAAATCCCATAACACATTTATTCATGGCCAACAACACAAACTGTTCTCCTTGCCAACTACGGCAGTTGGAATATGTGTCGCAGATCATGACTGACATCCGACATATCTCCGGGATGGACAACTTCATTGCAGACTGCTTGTCCCATGGCTGTACCACCATCTCCTCGCCAATAAACTTTGAAGAGGTCACACAAGTCCAAGAGAGAGATGAAGAAATGCACACATTTCAAGCAGATAGCACCAGTGGCCTATGTCTGGAGCAGATCCCGATTCCCGGTTCCTCCTGGAAAATTTGGTGTGACATCACGACAAGAATACAACACCCGTTTCTGCCAGACAAGTTCCATTGTGAGACGTTCGATCGTGAGAATAGATTGTCCACCAGTTGTGAATACCACTATGTCCCTCGTGGCAGCGCCCTTGTCTGGCCAGGCCTCAGAAAAGACTGCCAGTAGTGGGCAAGAGTGTAAATCACGTGCCAGCATGCCAAAATCAGCAGACACACACATGCACCTGTCAACACCTTCCCTGACGGGAGACACTGCTTTGCACATGTCCACATGGACATCATCAGGCCCAAGGGAAGTGCTACTTCCTAACAATGGTGGGTCGTTTCTCACGCTGGCTGGAGGATACACTAATAACTGACATCACCACCAAGACATTCACTACTGCCTTTGTGGACACCTGGGTGGCATGTTTCAGCTGCCCCAGTCTCATAACTACTGACCACGGACGTCAGTTCGACTGCACCCTCTTCCAACACATGACCAGAATGTGTGGTGCATGGCTGCACTGCAGGATGAGCTACCACCTGGATTCCAATGGTATGGTCAAATGACTCAATAGGACATTGAAGGTGTGCCTGATGTGTCTTGACGCCACCTGGACTGGGGCACTGCCACTGGTTCTTCTCAGCCTGCGAGTGACTCTGCAGGATGAGATCGGCGTGTCACCTGCAGACCTCTTCTACAGCCAATTGCTCACCATTTCTTGGAGGACATGCCACTGCTGCAAGATGCAACAGCCTCGTCCCTCATAGAATGTGCAATCACATGACTAGCCTCAAACCACACCCAACAACATGGCACAACACTCACACAACATTCGTCCACGCTGATCTTCAGCACTGCACCCATGTCTTGCTGTGAGTAAACATGATTCAGCCTCCCCTTCGACTGCCATACTTGGGATCACACTGCATAATAACCTGCAGTGAGGAGATGCTGGAGATCGAGTGCAACGGTAAGCCGACGACGGTGTCAATTAACTAGGTAAAGCTGGCATAAGTGTTGGTAAAACCTACTGCCATGCACTTCTTTGAGCCAGCAGAAGACATTTTGTTCACAGATGACACTTCACCAGCTGATAGTGACACTAGCACACACCTGGCTGTCAACTCACTGCCACATGTGCTGCAGCTCAGCCCCACCACACCCCAACAGCTGACTCCTGAACCTGCGCAACCGGTCGCCCCACACTTGCCACAGATGCAAGGCTCCCCCACCACTGCCACCAGTGGACTACTTCACACGTGCGGGCCGCTGCGTCAAATTCAAATGCCCTTGCTGCATAATCATAACATAGCGGCACATATCGCTGCACGTGAACACCCCAGCTACCACACAAACTTTCTTCCCACTCCAGACACCGCGCGCTGTAGAACCACGGCCTCCAGTGGGCTGCTACTGAGCTGACAAGTCGAGCTCAAGACATCCTTCCTGCGTTGCTGGCAGCTTTTACATAGAAGCTCCTGTACTTCCATGTTTTCTGATCTGTGCCTCAACCATGTTGGGCGTTGAGGGCAGATCAACTACCATACCAGTTTCTGCATGTGTGTCCCCATTGAATTTCGGTCATTGCAAACCGCACTGCCATCTGTCATAGTTCTGGGACCCATCTAATTGTCACATAACCAATTCACATTCATTACATTAGGCATTGTTTTCCACACCTCTGCTGATACAAGCATCAATGTGGGATAGAGTTCCTTGCCGTGCTTCCACATCAGTTTGTGAGGAACTGTGTGACATGAACAGTGTGACTCAGAGTGTTGAACAGTGAAGTTCATGGAAGTTTCTGTTTTACATAAACTATTGCTGGGTGCATAGTGTACTGTGCTATGCCTCTCCTCCTCTATGTCAATGTCTACAGTGCTACACACAGCACACAGATAGCCCAGCCTGTCGCCCCTGACACTAGATGAACATGTGTGGCCCACCCCCCATGCTGTGCTGTCACCAGCTGTGCACACAGATGTTACCACTCATTGCCCAATCACCGCCGCCCGGCTGGCCACCATCGCACTTACACTGACGTCACCTCCACCGCGCATGCTCCAAACAGACACTGCCCATGAGCTGATCATCCGCGTTTTCCTCACAACTCCCAAGCTCTGCTCTCAAAGAGGGGCTCTGCGTAGTGGCCTGGCTGCCTTACAGCAGAAATTCGTGAATGATGAGCATCAGACAACTAGCACAAGGTGGTGGCATCAGGTATCTGCGGAGGTGCACTGTTCCTGCAGTCAGCAAAAATCCTCGCAGTGACAGGGTGTGCACAAAGGAGTTAGTGCGAGCCCACCATTGGCAGTGTTCAGACATTTCTGGATTGTGGTTTTGTCGAATGTGGACTACATGGGTCGAGCAGAAAGCATGCTTCCCACCGTCGTGCATGTGAATTGTGAAGTGACCGCTGGATGCCTAAATTTCCGTTTCACTAATTGAGACCTGTGGTATGGTGCAGACATATTGTGTGATTCCGTTTCTGTGATGTGTTGACCACATGGTTTGAGCTTAACATTAGCTACCCAGCAACGCATGCGAAATAACTTTGGCACTATTGTCCGGACACATGTCCATCAGAGCCCGGCAGTCACGTGAATGCTAGTGGACAAACATTCATTGCCTATTCATTGCCCATATCATTGTCAGAAGTGATATGTACTAATAAAGGAATAAACAAGGTGTATTTCAAGCAATAGATGAACAGTTTTTGTCACTCCCATCACCACCGCCTACAGTGAACTATAATTGTAAGCAGTGACAATTCATGTCTGCTTCAGTTTCATCCATTCCCTGCCCCCTTTGACTCTGGCCTTAGAGTACACCATTCCTGTACCTCCAGCTCTGTCCAATGACTAATCAATCATCCTTCATGACTATTCAATTTTAAACTATGCCTGACCACATATTTGTTGCCTTCCTCCACTCCCTGGAGTGTCAACTATTGCACTGCATTGTGTTATCCAAAAAGGTTGCTTTCCAACTTGTGTGTTTGTGCTGCCATCGACTGAAGTGTTAGTGTATGCCCTCTACACACATCAAGACAGCAGCCCTCATCTTGTATGACCCCCATTTGGATCTCCGGGTGGGGACTACTCAAGAGGATGTCATCATCAATAAAAACAAAACAGGCAATCTATGAATCAGAGCATGGAATGTCCTAACCCTTAATCACGTAGGTAAGTTAGAAAATCTGAAAAGAGAAATGCATAGGTTAAAGTTAGATATGGTAGGGATTAGTGACGTTTGGTGGGAGGATGAACAGGATTTCTGCTCATGTGAGTACAGGGTTTTAAACACAAAATCAGTTGGTAGTAACACAAGAGCAGGTCTGATTATGAGTAAGGAAATAGGAATATGGGTAAGTTACTATGAACAGTATAGTGAACGCATTATCATAGCAAAGATAGACACAAAACCAACACCGACCACAGTAGTACAAGTTTATATGCCAACTAGCTCTGCCAATGATAAGGGTATCGAACAAATGTATGAGGAGATAAAAGAAATTACTCACAAAATTAAGGAAGACAAAAACTTGATTGTGATGGGGGACTGGAACTCGGTAGTAGGAAAAGGAAGAGAAGGACATGTAGTAGGTGAATATGGCTAAATAATGAAAGAGGAGATTGCTTGGTAGAATTTTGTGCAGAGCACAATTTAATGGTCACCAACACTTGGTTTAATCATCATGAAAGAAGGCTGTATATGTGGAAAAGACCAGAGACACTGGAAGGTATCAGATTGACTTTATAATGGGAAGGAACAGATTTAGGAACCAAGTTTTAAACTGTAAGACATATCCAGGGGCAGATATAGACTCTGGCCATAACTTATTGGTTATGAGCTGCAGATTAAAACTTCAGAGACAGCAGAAAGGTAGAAAAGTTAGGAGATGAAACCTGGACAAATTGAAGGAACCAGAGGTAGTTGATAGCATTAGGCAAGGATTGGCTGAAATGGGGGAAAGTATTACACTAGAAGAAGAATGGGTAGCTCTGAGAGATACAGTAGTGAAAGTGGTAGAGGATCATATAGGCAGACAGACAAGAACTAATAGAAATCCCTGGCTAACACAAGATATACTGACCTTAATTGATGAGAGGAGAAAATATAAAAATTCACCAAGTGAAGCAGGCAAAAGGGAGTACACACATCTGAAAAATGAAGTTGACAGGAAGTGCAGACTGGCTAAGCAGGAGTGGCTTGAGGAGAAATGCAAGACCGTAGAAGAATGTGTAACTAGGGAAAAGATAGAAAACGCCTACAGGAAAATAAAATAGACATTTGGAGACAAGAAAAACAGTGGTATGGATATCAAGAACTCAGATAGAAAACCAGTACTAAGCAAAGATGGGAAAGCTGAAAAGTGGAAGGAATATATAGAAGGCCTGTACAAAGGAAATAAACTTGAAGGCAGTATTCTAGAAATGGCAGAAAAAGTAGAGGAAGATGAGATAGGAGATACTATACTGCAAAAAGAATTTGACAGAGCGCTAAAAGATTTGATTCGAAACAAGGCCCCTGGAGTAGATGATATGCCGTCTGTACTGCTGATATTGTTAGGAGAGCCAGTCATCAAGAAATTGTTCCACCTGATATGCAAGATATATGAGACAGGGGAAATACCCTCAAACTTCAATAATAATACAGTAATTCCAATTCCAAAGAAAGCAAGTGCAAACAAATGTGAAGATTAGAGAACTATCAGTTTAATAGCTGAATACAGCATTAGTAGTGAGCTTCTTGATGCTGTCGCGTCGTTCAAATATCTAGGCGTAACATTGCAGAGCGATATGAAATGGAAAGAGCATGTAAGGATAGTTGTGAGTTAGGCGGACAGCCGACTTCGGTTTATTGGGAGAATTTTGGGAAGATGTACTTCACCTGTAAAGGAGACCGTGTATAAAACTCTTGTACAACCACGTCTTGAGTTTTGCTCAAGTGTTTGGGACCAGCAGCAGATCAGTTTAAAGGAAGACATAGAGACGGTTCAGAGACGAGCAGCTAGATTTGTTACCGGTAGGTTCGACCAATGCGCGAGTGTCACGGAAATGCTCCGGCAACTCAATTGGGGATCGCTGGAAGAAAGACGATGTTCTTTTCGTGAATTTCTGTTAAGTAAATTTAGAGGGCCGGAATTTGAAGCTGAGTATAGTACGATCTTGCTGCCGCCTACTTACATTTCGCGTAAAGATCACAAAGACAAGATAAGAGAAATTAGGCTCGTACGGAGGCATATAGGCATTCTTTTTTTCCTCGTTCAATTTGGAAGTGGAATAGGAAAGGAAATGCCTAGTAGTGGTACAGTGTACCCTCCGCCATGCACCTTATGGTGAATTGCGGGGTATGTATGTAGATGTAATAAGTCATGGGTGCAAAATACTAACACAAATTATTTACAGACGACTGGAAAAACTTGTGGATTCTGAGCTTGGGGAAGATCAGTTTGGATTTAGGAGAAATCTAGGAACACCGGAGGCAATACTCACATTACGACTTATCTTACAAGATAGCTCGCTATTTCACATGATTCACGTCTTGCTGTAGTTTCATCCCACAAATACATTTTAGAAAGTCATGTTTCAATGTTATGAATGTAAAAGTTGTATGTCCAGAATTTCTGTTTATAAAACTGGATACCACTTGTCAATTTAGGGGTGGGGATAGCCTGCTGTAGGTCAAATGCAATGGTATCATTTTTCAAAGATTTTATGAGGCTTTGAGGAGTTTTGGCATTCCTGAAATGCAAGGTTTTCTCATGTTCAAGGTTTTTTATGTCTTCATCAGCATATACACAGATTAATTATAACAATGTCAGTTTTATCATAGAAGTTGCATGTGTCACTGTGAGGAGGCTCAAATCTGATCCTAAATTCTGCATTAAAAACATCACAATAATAATACATGATGACTGGCTCTGTTTCTGGATATTTTTCATGCAGCTACTCTAAGTACATCGAACACAGTGATTTAATGTTTAATCCAACAGGAAGGTATTTGCTATGAGAGCTTTCTGCACAGCTGTAATGACATGACATAGTTGGTAATAACGTAATGTGTTAACTTTAACCTGCTTATCATCTGACACTTTACAACATGATGCCTTTTTTGCTCTCTGGTCAGAAACAACCGTTCAGGTCAATGTAGTTTTATTAATAGCAGTAGCAGTGAACTTTTCCATATTTCCCAAGAGTGTGAATCCTCAACCCGGCAATGGTTGGTTAACTGTGGCAGTAAATATAATACAGTTTTTCATCCCATTTATTAACTTCATGTTGCTATTACTTTTAAAACCTTCCATACTGAGCCATTTACACTAGTTTTGTCTCTGTGGACTGATACGTTGAACCAATTTCTTGGGTTTTGTAAAAGAAATCATGAAGAAAATATGTAAGTCTCTTCTCCCACCATTCCAGTGTCTTCTGACAAAAAGGATAACAGCTTGATTGCTGGTCAACTCTTCCTAATCCAGTTTTAACCTTGTTATAGGTTATTATAACATCAGGTATACATATGACTACTTGTCTTCCTTTGTTTCAAGTACTAGTTACCTTTGAAGTTGCTTAATGTCTGGCTGAGTTGACTTCCATTTTACCTTAAGTAAATGTTCCTGCCTCCAAAACATAATTTCTCCCTTCCTAAACTTCACAGTTTTCATTTAATTAGGAAGACCCTTCATTTTTCATTATAGTGCCTACAATCAAGGTTTCATTCTGGCACAGATAGTCCATCACAGCTTGGCTTGCCACCAGTTTGACTGAGTAAATGTACAGCATATGTTTTATCATATTAAACAGCACAGGCAACAGAGCAACCTAAGGCATATGAGTTGTGTTTACAAGAATGTATTTGTATAGGCTTAGTGTGGAAAGTGTTAAAATGCATATGTGACTAAAAGCAATTTTTGTGCAATAAAAGTACTGTAGCAGTGAGCATGAAGCTTTTGTAGATTCTGTAAAGTGATGAGAATATATTATGTATGACAGCAGACCCAAATAACATCTTTGTCTAACACAGAGGATATAAAACTATTTGAACAACAAAGCATATTAAAAGCAAATTATATGAAAGGAAATTATGATACACAGAAAAACACTTGCACATTGTGAAGCACTGTTTGGTGTGCCATGATGTTTGGAAATGAAGGATAAGAACTTTTAAAGCAATTATTCTATATACATGTCACAACTTACTATTGATGTGGAAATAACTATAGCCTACAGCATTATACAATTTACCACAATGATAAATTGTGTCAGCTACAGTGAGCTAAAACAACACAATAACAAATGACCCTTACAACATTACAAATTTCTGGTGAAAGAGAAGCTGTCACTTTGCTGTATAACAGCTTTTTACAGCAACATATGTAATGCTACAAACTTATGAACTACTCACAAGTCTTTCCACTGGCTTTTTCTGTATAGAATCAGTTCTCCAATGAGAATTGAGATAATTTTTTTAAGCGTCATAAAGTAAACAAAATCCTCTGGTATATAATCCGAATGTTTGTTCTGTAAAAACAGCTCAGTTTAAAACAGGTGGAAGGAGGACGATTTCAAATGTTTGATATCATCCGTTTTGAAGTACATGATCCTCCATAGTGACAGATTAATAATATGTTCACTGTCAATTAACTGGAATCTCAATGTGAATGTGTGCTGGATGGTCAATAATTTGCTTCGGCATTATGACCGAGTTCACCTGAACTGAAACATATGGAGACACCTAACATAAACACACAAATTCTGACTAACTATGATAATATCTCAATAACAGTTTCTAACAAGAGTGTCAAGCTACACCAACACCAAACTGTTACTCTACCTGAGGAAAGATCTTCCATCAGGCCTGTACCACTGACTGATTCATCTGAAAAAGGAAATACAAGCAACCTTTTTTATTTCTAGAAACAATGCTCAGTTTACCAAACCACACAAAGTTTTCTTTAAAAATTAGGTAGCAAAATTCATAGTTATACATTACAGTTTACTTATTTGTCCAACTATCAGTAAAAAGAGCCATTCTAAAATTTCATGTGATGTGTGTTTTTTGAAAATAGAAACCACAAAAATTTCTTTGAGAATCACTCAGTCACTGTGCCATCTGTAAAGGCTTTCAAATTCACCTGGGCATACACAGTGGATATATATATATGTCTAGGTGTGTTTGCATTTGGATATGTGTGAGTGTGTGTGTATTTGTTTACATTCCTTTTTTCCCCTAAGGTAAGTCCTTCCACTCCTGGGATTGGAATGACTCCTTTTCCACTTCCTTAAAACCCATATCCTTCCCTTTCTCCTCCCCTTTTTCCCTCTTATCCTGAAAAAGCGACCAACGGTTGCGAAAGTTTGTATGTGTGTTTGTGTGTGATTTTATTTATTTGTGTCTATCCACAAGCCGGCCCTTATGGTAAGTCATCCGTTTTCTATATATATATATATATATATATATATATATAGAGAGAGAGAGAGAGAGAGAGAGAGAGAGAGAGAGAGAGAGAGAGAGAGAGAGAGAGAGACCACAGTCTGTTCTACGAAAGGACAGACGTATCCACTTCAGTTGTTACAATTTTCATTGGTGCCAACATGACCAGTTTTTGGCAGTTCAGAGCCAAGCATACTGACAGCAAGAGGTGACAGGTGCAGTAGTGTGCAGCAGCCATCTGTCTGTCACCTCACATGTCAGTGTTCTGTGACCTCAAGGCTTATTATCTACAATTTTATACACCAGATGATGGGCTATGTGCATCACATAATAAGTGAACATACAAAATAAATCAAACAGAAAAAGCTTTTTCTTTCAACCATTATTGAGCTTTATGTTTAAATATGTTAGGAGAGGCACTGTGTGCCAGCAAAGGTAATGTGTTGAAAAGTTTCAGTCCTACTTATGCATAATTGTCTTGTGTTGTTTTAAGTCTAGTTGTAGTCTGGCTACCTTTAAGGTTTTCTGAGTATTATGATTATGAATGGACTGTCTAAGGTGGTAACTGTTTAAATGTTTTATTATGTACTAGGCAGATGTTTTTTTTTTTTTTTTTAAAAAAAAGAAAAAAGAAAAAAGAGATTGGGCTGCCATGATCTGCATTTCTTTGAAAAATGGCCAACATGATATTTATCTTGCTCTTGGTAACACCAGAGATGCTCCTGATGGCTTTCTTCTGGCAAATAAAAAAAATTTCTGGCACTTGGAGAACTGCCCCATAGAAGAATCCCATATTTATTTCCCGTAAATCAGATTTGTACAAGGGATTGTACACTTGATATGGGATATGCCCATACTTAAATAGGAATGAAAGAAGGCATAATGGGATGTAATCAATTAATGTCCAATCTTACTAATTCACTTGTTTCACCACATGTTATACTCATGTCTACAAAAAACACAAAGGTACACAGATAGAGTGCACGTAGGATAAACTTGCTGGTAGATGTGCAGAATGCTGGGCAAACATGGGGATAGCGGTAGTGGTGGAGGTAGCGGTCAGAGCAGTGAGGAAGCTCTGGAGAGGAATTGCCTACCTCACAGGTCGGCAGGCAGAAGTGGACTGATGCGGCCTCCCCTTCCTTCGGACAAAAACTCATCTCTGCACACAGTCCACCTTATCCTGCTTGAAATTTAACTATATATGTCAGGTTAAGACAGAAGCTGTAGCCACGTCAGTTAAGCCTTCAGTCAGTATGCTTAAAGTTCTGAAGGAAGAGTTTTGGTTATATGATGTTGTTGCCATGTTTAGTACTATTTGTAATGCCACTCACTGTGTGTATGGTGAAGTAACAAGGGGTACTAAGACACTACAGCCCATTCGGATTATAAAAAGAACTGGCTTTTGATGAAAATGAAAGATTGCATGGTTGTGGCAGAATCACAGCATGCATTTCAGGGCTGGTGTGAGTATGTTGACAGGCAAAAAGGTAGGTGTGTTGGCTGAAATGCTTGACACTGAAGACAAAAAAGTTCACGCATCTGTCAATAGATGGCAGTGCTTTTGATGTGTGACAGAAGCTCACATATATAACAAATCCTGGTTTCAAGACAGATGGATGTGGCAGGGTATTTTTCTGTGTGAAAAATCTGGTCGCTTGAAGTAGTAATGAATTAAGACCCATGTGGCTACCCTAGAAAATATTTACATTGCATGAAAATATGGCAAAAACTAATGAATTCTAAACCACTTGAGACACTGAAGATCTAGTAGGCTCATTTCATAGAGAAAACTAAGAAGATTGTGCCAGTAAAGAGACACCATCAATATCTGTAATACCTTATAAGATACTATAAACTGAATATTTGATATACCGTTTTAGCCATACAAATTTATATCTCAGCAATGCATTAAGCATTTGCAACAAATGAGGTGTCTACGGATAGATCTCCTCGTGCTCTGTCAATTAGCAATAGTAGATGCATTAAAATAACACAGAAATTTGAATGATGTGCTCAGATATATTTTCTGCTACAAAATCCTTTTAAATAGTACTAAGAACTTAGTCTGATTGTATTTGGTAGAACTCAATGAAAACAAGTTTGTGAAATTTAAACATTTGTGAGTGAGTGTATCATTTTACAATAGCAGTTTCTGCTTGCAATTATTTACATTGGGTACATGTGACAGGTGTGACAGTTGATCCTCTCAAACATAGTCTAACCATCAGACTAAAGTTCACCCACACCCAGGGGAGGCCCAATGAATTGTGGTTTTTCCTGTATGAACTGTTTCTTTGGAAATTAATTTCTGTGTATTATCACATGGGGCTCCAAGCTACAGTGGACATCTGAAAAATATCATATTTATTCTATCGATGACAGTAGTGAACATTAGCACACAAAGCACAGAGAGAGTCATCTAAATTTTAATTCATTTAGTCACACACTACAGGTACTATTTACTGATTTCCAGACTCACAGGTGCTCCTGTCATTATTCATTGTTTCCTTGAACAATTTACACAACAAACCCCTTATTCTATCAACTACTTAGATGACATTGTAGTCACAGTTTCCATCATCCAGGGTCATTGACACAACCTTGGTTTTTCATTGAAAGTTGCAGATCTTAGGTGCAATATGGTCTAAACATTTTTTTTTTTTTTTTTTTCATTTCTCCATAGAATACTTGGAACACACTAGTTCTCATTGATGGATTCGGCTGAATAATAGTCATATTGCAGCTATAGAAGTACTTCTACACCATAGTACTAACATGTGCAAGTGCCAATCATTTTTTTGGCAAAGTTGTGCATTACTACAAATTCCTTTTGAAAGACATTCACTGTGCCCTATCACCTACATCAGCTGCTTCAAAAGGAGCATCATCTGATTGGACACTTGCATTTAAAATAACATTTTCAATGTTGAAAGACAATGTTGCACCCCATGCCAAACCACTTATCAACCATGGTGCCAGCTCATAATTGCTACCCATGCATCTTAGTACGGTGTGGGGGACATGTTGTCTTAACATACCAAAGATGGTTCTGAATAGCCAATAACTCAAAGAATTACTCTCAAATAGAGAAGGATGCCCCTACTGTCATTTATTCTATCAAGAAATTGTGTAAATTCCTTTACTGTTATTTCCTGCTCTCTTGTGTTTTTGTGCTTTTTCTTCTCTCATTGCCTTTATAACCATTGATGCTCTAAGTTCTGAGCAGTGGCGGCTCTAGACGAAAACTGGGCGTCGGTGAATTCGTCTTTGCGAGGCCCCTTTCATTTTTTCATAATTGAAGAAAATGTGCCGCGTCAGAGCGGCCGAGCGCATTGAGGCGCTATACTACGATGCGCGAGGTCGTTCCCCTTCGGGGGTTCGAGTCCCCCCCCCCCCCTCGGGCATGGATGTTTCTGCTGTCTTTAGTATAACTTAGTTCATAGGTAGTTTTTAAGTTTGGGTAAAGTCCCATAAGTATTACAAACATCTGAACATCTGAACAAAATATGGAATGAGCTTAATTATACATCAATAATCATTATACTAAAATTCTATTAGTATAATATACAAGTATTATTGCAATGACAAAAATTACAATAAACAAACACAAATTAGAAGAACTTTTCACTTTTTCGTCTCACTGAATTTTTTTAAGACCACATCTTAATACTAGCCGCCATTTCGGCTTCAGTTGATAGTACTGACAACGCAGATAGTCTTTCTTGGATGATTGTGGTTTTCAAGTTAGTTTTAATCAATTCTGTGAAACTTCGCCGGCCACGGTGGCCGACGGGACTGAGGCGCTTCAGTCACGGTCTGCACGGCCACTACGGTAGGTGGTTCGAATCCCCCCTCGGGCATGGATATTTGTGCCGTCCTGAGTTGTAGCTAGTTCATAAGTAGTTTGTAAGTTTAGAGTCTGAAGACCCCGTAGTTAAGTCCCTTAAGCTCTACAAACATTTGAACGTTTTGTGAAACTGATCTCAGCCGAAGCTGTACTGATTCTAATTGTTATATAAACATTTGGATATACTTCTTCCAAATCGTTTTCTAAAATGTACTGAAGAAATAGTTTTGTAAATATTTAACTAAAAATTGCATCACTGCTGCACTCATACGGAAATAAATACAAACAACTAAATAACTGACGGCCGGGAATGGCCGAGCGCGCTAAGGCATACCACGGTGAGCGAGATCGCTCTCGCCGAGGGTCGAATCCCATCCTTGGGTACGAATGTTGTGTTCGTCCATGGGTTAAGCTAGTGTAAATTAGATATAGGTTGTTGCCACATAACCTAGCAGTTCGAAAGCGCTGTTAAACATCAAATATAAAAAAAGAAAAGAAAAAAAAAACAACGTTTTGCGAGGCCCCACAGGCGCGAGGCCGTCGGTGGTGGCCGACGTCGCCGACGCCTAGCGCCGCCACTGGTTCTGAGCCGCACTATATAACAAACCACCCTGGTTACAACACATGGCTGTGTAACTGCTCCAATTGTTGATGCACATAATTCCTCTTCTCACGTTATTTCCTTACACACATTCCTCCCAGTCCCTCCCATATTTATACATTTGGTTTTTATTTACTTATTTATTTTCCTACCAACCTGTGACACATAAACTTGTGAACTGACTAATGAAACCCCAATCTGCCTCTTTTTATAGAACAAACATGCTCACACACATGCATCCTCATCAGTTCAATTGTTTTAAATCCTTTTCCCCTTCCACAGGCCTGGATATATGATTTACATATTTTAATGTGATCACACGAATTTTCCATGATCTTGATGTACTTGTTTGTGTCCTTGTTTTGTGTTTCTATGTGTAAAGTTGCATACCAGTGCTTGGATTTGCTTATTTGTGCAGAATGTAGGTCTAACATTGTATGCTTGTGTGCATGATTTCACACACTTGTACATAATTTTGCGCACCTGTGTTTGTGATTTTACGTACTTGCGAATATTTTTGTGTACCTTGCACTTATTTTTATGTACCTTGTGCACATTTTTGTGTATCTGGCACATATTTTTGGGTCACATCTGTTCAGATTATTGGCTGCTCTCAACCTCCTAACACCAACCTTTCCTCCATCAGTTTTCATTTTCCTTACACCATCCCTGTTCAAATGGACCCCAGCACCATCTGTCTGCACCAATTGAGAAACGTATTCCTTTCCCTGACCAAGACCCAATCCAGCATCCTATAACTAAAATGCTGCCTAAACCATGGAATCCCTCCCAACAGTCTAACGATAAAAATTCCCTTCTTTGGAACCCCTCCCTCTTCCAAATCCCCTTTCACAGTAACTTGCACCTTTTCAGATTCCACCAATCATTGTCCCTTACTAACCTTTCCCATACAAACACCTCTCCATGGCACAAACATCCCTGAAATACCTCTGCTCCCTCAACAAAATACAACTAATGTGTAATCTAAACTATACACAGCCCATCTCTCATATCGAATCCCTTGCTTTCCAGCATCTGGAGAAGCACTCCTGACACTACCTTCACAAGTTATCCACCTGCTGACTTTGTACTGGCACTTTGGACCACCACATCTAATGCCAATGCAACACAATATGTCCTCACACTTGTGGTTAAAGATTAACACCATTCACAATTTGTTAAATAATGTTAATCCATTGACAAAATGAGAAAATTTGTGCAAACTTTCTTATGCTAATTTAGTAGGCTTTACTTACATGATTTGATACTTCAATGTTGACTCCTTTTTCCAGCAACATGGAAGATATGTCATAAAAACCTTTTTTGGCAGTTATGTGCAAAGTCGAATTGCCACCATTATCAACTGGATTTAAATCAACTTGATTGTCCAGTAGAATGCGGACTGTTTCATTGCTGCCACTTTCCACTGCCTGTGTGAAAATAAAATTGGAATAATATGCAAACATATCAGTTTTTTATCAGTAGGAAACATTAAGTTACAGTCTATGAGAACTGGCTATCATAAGTATGGAATAAATAAGTTGAGAGTTTAAAAAGAGAAAAAAATATTACATTTTTGATACATACAAATTTCACTGAATTAAAATAAGATAAAAACCACACACAACGATGAATAATAAAATATTAGAGAATGAGCTACATGAAAACAATATACGAAGCAAAGGAAACATTATCACACATGTATCTGAGACAAAATAAAAATGTATCTTTCAAAATATAAAACTATGGGTTGTCCAGTCCCTGTACCTCCTTTCCATTCCTTCTCACTACCAGGAATGGTTCTGTCATTGGTAACTGTAGTCCCCAATACATCACATTGACCTCAAGCTTAGTGAAGAGTTTCTCCAGACCTTCAACAAAGCCAATGTCACTGATCACATCCTTGACATAGATTTCATCTAGAATTTCAATCTTCCCCCCAACCTTGCACAGCATTAGCTAGTCAGTGGTGTGTTGGGTCACTCAGTTCCTTGCATTCCACACCATACCTCTCATTTTACCATCAAGCTAGTTTTGTGCACCAGTTCAGTCACCAATCTCTTGTCCTAATTCACACTCCTCGCCTATCCTCCGATGACTTCTAAGAGGTGGACCATGATACAGTACACTATAGTGTAACTACTCTGGGTCCCCTGGTCCACTGCTAAACCCTAAGCCCAGTGGTGGATTTACCAGTAGACTGAGTGGGCTGGAGCCTAGGGCAGCAGATTTTAGGGGTGACGAACGTGTGGCCAAAATTTATAACTGTAAGTGTAATAAAGGTTATTTAATTACATTTAGCGAATTTACATTATTGTGTAAGAAGTATTAAGGCACACCTTACTTCCGACATTATTAGTAGTATATTACTGTGTTTTTATTACCTCGGAAATATACACAATCTTAATCAAACAGGTGGGTTGTATAAATAATCTAGGAAGTGACACTTTGATTCTCTAGTTCACAGTCATACTAATTACAGAGAAAGGTGGTATAATTGAGATGACAGTGCACAATCCATAAAGCTAAAATTTCATTGACAAAAAATTATAATTAGTAAGATTGTGAAATCGGGCATAGAATTGTAGAAATCAGTAGGGGCAGCAAAATTTGAATAGTCCACTGTTGGCAAATGTAAAAATTCGCCACTGCCTAAGCCCATCCTCTCCCACTGGCAAAGTGCAATTACATATGATCAGAATCTGCGGCCTCCATTCAAATATATTTTCAATGGATTGTTTAGAAATTTCAACAGACTCAACTGTAATACCATATATGTCCACACTGCTTAGAACTCCTGGAGAAACGGGAAGGTAACATGTACCCTGATAAAGGAAGCCTTTCAATTGTGACATTCTTTAACAAGTGCTCTTAAATAGCAATACCATCAGAGTCAACATATTTTGTGTACGTTTAATGTGTGTTTTGTGTCTACTTGTGTGTGTTTCATGTATGTTTCTGTGTTTGTGTGATTTTCTCTGCGTTCTGTGTCTGTTATATGGGTGTTTGTATGTGTGTTTATATGTGTGATTTTATTGTATTTTGTGTGTGTTTTATATTTTTTATGTGTGTCTTGTGTGAGTTTCGGGTGTTTGTGTGTGTTGTATTCGTGGGATTTTGTGGTTCATGTGTGTTTCTGTATGTATTAGGTGTGTATTTTGTGTCTGATTTCAGTTTTATGAAATTTGTTTTGAGTGTGTTTGTGTGAGTTTTGTGTGCTTGTAAGTACGTTTTTGTGTATTGTGTGTGCTTTTAAGTATGTTTTTGTATATTGTGTGTGTTTGTGTGTTTATGGGCATTTTGTGGTTTTTTTTATATGTTTTTTGTGTGTGATGTGTATGTTTAGTATGTGTTTTGCATGTCTTGGTCTGTATTTTGTGTGTGTTTAATGCTTTATATATGTTTTGTGTGTGTTTTTGTGTATTGTGTGTGTTTGTTGACACTAGCCCCCTGAATATACTGCCGCAGTCAAAGCCAAAGAATCTCTGCAGCTTAAGATCTTTGGAGCAGAACGTTAGTCATTTCATTCTTGCTTTGTGCGTGATTCAGTGATGAAAGGTTCTGTTCCTGTCATTGATCTTTATACACTAGTATAGAGATCACTGGTTCCTGTTTTCAACTGTATCGAATATTTTTGTCGTTTCATATTTCTTCAAGAAATGAGAATTCAGCATGTTACAACTTGACAGCTAACGTTTTTCTCCTCGTTTCTGAAACCACTAGAAAATTGAAGATTTTCAAACACACAAATGACAAACCAGGAATTATAGTAAAATACTCAATGTATTCACATTTAGGAAATGACACACAGAAAACAACATATCACTTTACTTTGAGAGCACATTATCATGTGTAAGAGAATTGTTAAAAAAGGGATACGGTACTTTTGCTGTGTTTAGGGAATGGTTGAAGGTTTTTTACACTGAAATGATATATGAAAAGTACTATCAAATCATACATACGAGTACTGTACCTACTAATACCATCCAGGCAAACTCATTTGGAGCCTACATTTGCAGTAATACAGGGTAAAGAGCGAGTGTACTAATGTCACGTGATTTGTAATGGTTTGATTTTTAGAAATTCCATTTGCATGTTTTTTAATTTGCCATAATATATGTCTTGGATTTTCAACTTCTCTAACTTCTTCCTTGGGCTAAGAAGAAACACAGATATTTCTTTGTCGCAAATCAGATAGAAAAAAAGAAAAATGACACCTAACATCCAGCATTAGGGTATTAAACTGCACCACCGTCTCAAATAAAGTGTTCGAACTGAGAATGAAACGCGAAAAATGAAATTAAAACTGGTCTATTCCAAGTCTGCCTAATTCGTACACAAACTGTGGTTAATTGTTGTGAACATAATAACAACTATTGTGACACTGAATGAATGTACGTATAAAATGAGATTATTTTACAGGCGAGCTATACAATTCCGCAGATCCTCCGTTTGTTTTCGTTTAACAGCTGTACTGGAGATCATTGCCAGAAATGCCACAAAATTGTGAGAAATGGTGTCGCCTGCATGGAGTGTGGAAACACATTACATTTTAGATGTGGAAAAGTAGATCCTTCGCTGAAAGGGGAAGAAAGCACCAGCAGGAAATGGACTTGTGACGGTTGTAGAAGAAAAAATAATATTCCTGCACCAGTAGTAAGAAGAGATGAAATGCCAGCGTGCAGTGACACAGCAATTAACGAAAATTTAACAACCAATATCAAACGTGTGAAACCAAAAAACGTTCGTTTTAGTAGGAATGTTGAAAAATTAATAACTGAAGACAACAGTGATGCACATAAATTGCCTAATAAACAAAACATAAATGACTGTTTCACTTCCACTGGAACTAAAGGAACTGTGCCTACTACTGATCTGCTGGAAGAAAGCAATGCTGTAACTGCAACAGGAAAAGGCACAGAAAAAAGAAGAATCCCAGACCCCCCTCACGAAAAATCATCACACATCAGAATATACTCTGATAGCTTTGGAAGAGGATTAGCAACAAAAATGAAGACGTTGGCAACACCTGAAAATTTCCTAATTGAAGGAATTGTGAAGCCTGGCGCAAGATTCAACCAGATCCTCACCAGCACTACAGACCCCAGAAATCTATCAACAAATGACTTTGCAGTTCTGATAGGTGGCTCAAACGATGTATACCACAATGAAACAGCTGCAGCAACATCAGCCTTGAAGACAACACTGGGCAAGTTGACAAACACTAATGTTATAGTACTAAACATACCACAACGATATGATCTAATGGAACTATCATGTGTAAATACCGAAATAAGTAGAGCTAATAAGTCTTTTGAAACAGTTTGCAGGCAGTTTAAGAATGTAACTATTATTGATATTAATGACTGTATTGCTTGCAATCATTCATCTAGAAGTAATTGTAATTGTCAAAGAGCCTGCCACACAAGACATGGACAGCATCTAAGTGGGTTAGGAAAGACTTTGTTGGCCCAAAAAATACTAAATGTTATAAATCATAAAGTAACCTGTTGTAGCCCATCAGAATACACCACTAAGCACACACAAGTAGATCAGGGAAACGTACTAGCTTGACCAAGACAGATGTCTTGGTCAAAGACAATGCACAAACATCAAAAATAAAAAAACAAATTGTGCACACCACACACAGTATACTTAATTGCACCAGAAATGGATTTCTTATATTACATATAAATGTGCAGTCCTTAAGAAATAAAGTTGATGAACTCCAGTACTGGCTGGATGAAATTAACTGTAATATTCTCTGTGTAAATGAACACTGGCTGAAAAGTACAGAAATAAAGCTATATGTACCATTTGGCTACACACTAGCATCAAGTTACTGTAGGCAAAACATTACACATGGGGGAGTATCCATATACATAAATAAAAGTTTAAATTTGCAATATTCAGCCATAGATCTCACTAGCCTATGCATAGAAGGTGTCTTTGAAGCAACTGCTGTGGTACTGCACACTCAAAAAGTTGTCATTGCAACTGTTTACAGAACACCAGGAACTGATGAAGAAATTTTTGAAAAACAACTCTCTGCTGTAATCTTAAACATTGCTAAATACAAGCACTATAAATTTTTTTATAACAGGAGACATTAATATAGATGTAAGAATCAACAGAACACATGTGGTTAGCTTTCTAAATATGTTAAGTTCATTGAATTTTTGCTGCCTCAATGAAAAACCAACCAGGATGGATGCATGCCTTGACAACATAATTAGCAATATTTGTAGAAGTCAAGTTGAGTGTGACACCATCAAACTGGGAATATCTGACCATGATGGCATATGGCTCAGAATTAGTAATCCACCTACTGAAAATACAAGTAAGTTAATTACACACAGACTTCTAAACAAAGAGAATATTGAAAGAATGAAAAATGAATTGAAATTAATAGAGTGGTCCAGCATATTACCTCACGAGGAAGATGTAAATGAATGTTTCTCCACCTTCATCTCCCAATTAAAACTCACACTAGAGACTAACTGCCCCGTATCACTAAGAGAAGTAGCAGTCATAAAAGGCACAAACCACAACATACAAAAAACTGGTACACCCCTCACCTTGATAAAATTAGGATACTTCTACTTATGTTGAAGGCTAAAGCTGCTACCAACTGTGAGAACAAGGAAGACTATATACGACTGAGAAAAATCTATAAATCTGAAATCAGAGCAGCAAAAATAAAGGCAAATGAAAAATACATTTCAAATTCTAAAAACAAGTGTAAAGCAGCCTGGACTGTAGTAAAAAATGAAATAAATGTAGGAAAGGAAGAATCCACTGTCCCACTTAACTGTAATATTCTTAATGAATATTTTGTAAATTGTGCAAGTTCCCTTGTAACACAAAATGTTAATACTTCAGATGCTGAGACCTTCCTTTTGCAATCAAAGAATAAAACAAATGAAAGATTCACTTGGGAAAAAATCAGTGCTATAGATATTGTTAAGGCAGTAAATAAGTTGAATACCTCCAGAACTGAGGACTACTATGGGTTCAGTAACTATGTACTAAAAGGTATAATTATGGAAATTAAAATGCCTCTGCTCTATCTTGTAAATAAAATTCTTGAAGAGGGCATTTTTCCCGAATGCCTTAAAATCACAGTTACTATTCCAATATTCAAAAAGGGTGACAGACATAAACCAGAAAATTATAGACCAATATCAATTGTCCCTATAATTTCTAAAATAATAGAGAGCTGCATGCATGTACAGATATACAAGTATTTTGAAAATAATAACTTACTGAATGAAAGTCAGTTTGGATTTAGATCAAACCTCTCAACCATAAAAGCTGTCGAAAGTCTGATAACTGCAATTCATGATGGTTATGAAAGGAAGCAGACCATATGTGCTACACTTATAGACCTAAGTAAAGCCTTCGACTCCGTATCACATGAGATTATTGTAAAAAAGCTAGAATTCTATGGTGTTCCAGGCCAAACATTAAATTTATTTAAATCTTATCTGAGCTGCAGGCAACAACTAGTATATGTTAACAATGAGAGGTCAAAATTAATGACAATTAAGAGAGGAATCCCACAAGGGTCTGTCCTTGGACCATTCCTTTTTATTGTCAATATTAATGATTTTCCAAATTATATATCCTGTAAAAATGTGCTGTATGCAGATGATATGACAATGATTATATCTGGTGAAAATAAACAGGTAGTGAAAGACAAAAATAAGCAACTATATGAAAAAAGTAATCAGTGGTGTAAAGCCAATCAGTTATGTATAAATACTACAAAAACTGAGGAAATATATTTTAACTTAAAGGTACGAAAAGAAGACAATCAATGTGTTAAACTGCTGGGCCTTAAAATAGATCAACGACTTTCTTGGGATGATCAAATAAAAAATGTATCTAGCAAACTCGCACGTGTGATTTTTCTATTGTATAAATTAAGGCAGTGTGTAAGCAAAAAATTACTGATTCTCTGTTACTATGCATTCTTTCAGTCACAGTTGCAGTATGGAGTATTGCTATGGGGAAATGCACCAGACACATCCCTTATTTTCAAATTGCAGAAAAAAGCAATTAGATGTATACAAGGGCTGGGACCTAGAGAATCCTGTAGGAAACACTTCAGTGAGCTCAGTATAATGACACTCCCAAGTCTCTACATGTACTACTGTCTACTTCATATAAAAGAAAATATACATAAATTTAATGTCAGATTGGATGTACATACACACAATACTAGAAACAGTACTATGTTAGATATTCCATATTCAAGACTGTCCCTGATACACAATAGCCACAAACAACTAGGTCTTAAATTATATAATAAGCTACCACAGTCTGTAAAAATCCTTACATTAAGTAATTTTAAAACAGTGTTAGAGGTATGGTTCAAAAACATGCCATATTACTAAGTTGAAGAATACCTCCAAAGTAACTTAGAGAATATGCACAATTAAATTAAATTCATAGATTGATAGTACTTAAGATGTATAATGACATAATTATCTATGTAAAAGAAAAACTGTAATAATGTGTAAATTATGTGATCAATTTGTAATCTAAAAAAGATAAAATGTATATGTAAAACCCTATATGACGAAGCCAATTGCGTGGTGAACATGCTGAAAGGCTAATAAATAAATAAACAAATAAATAAACATGTGTTATAATGACATGCCTTTATTCGTAGAACCGTTTTCGAGAGGTTCTTTGGCTCTCAAAGATGTACTTTGGAGGAAACGATAAATATATGTCTAGCAAAAATTTCTCTCTCTCCAATGAAAATCGCTGTTACATTAGCCAATGAACGACGACTTTAGAAAGTGACATGAAAACGATATTGACTTGTTCCTTCCATGTCACAGACGCCATCTTGATTTGCCATATATCTCGCAGTTTTGGTTTTATAACTCGCAGTAAACCGTTTCCGGACAACAGCAAATTGACCAATAACGTAGAGTTGCTGTAGCATAAAGGGTAGAGAGGTGAACTACCCAGAAAGAGGTTCTGTGAATGAAACCCGTCCCACGCAATTTTTTTTTTTTTTTTTTATCTTAACGTTTGTAACACATTTTAGGAGTTATTTATCCACAACACTTTGTGGAATTTTCTTATTCACATAACAGTATTATGTTATCCAGTACTCTTATATGCTGTCTCATAACATCGATTTGGTGATTTTTATGTGTGACTGAAGAACGTGAAGAACGGACAATGCAATTATTGCTGCAAGTGGTACGATCAGCTATGACATTTATGTTCTTCCTTCTCACAAATATTTGATTTGTTCCAACTATGTTGCGATTTTCGAGAATATGGTTGGAGAGAAAGCTAGGGAAACATTAAAATTGCTGGTACAGTACAGTAAGTGAAATGAGTATCAATGACATTTAGACCTACACCATTCGCTAGTCATAAAGATTTGGCTATTTATTTCCGAATATCTAGTGATTTCCGAGGGTATGGAAAGGATATTTGATGTTTCTCCCCAATATTTTGCTGCTTAGTTTTGAATATATCACGATTTCCGAGAGTGTGCTTAGACCGATATTCCTTGTCACCAATATTTGGTGGTTTTTTTCTGAATATGTCACGATTACAGTGTGGGTGGTTAACTAAGATCCTAAAAGGATAAATTTAAGTTCCGTTGCAAGTGCATACAGAACACTCAGAACAACGTCGTCTGCTGGCATCTGTACACGTGCATTTAATGGACAGTCTTCAGGCCTAAAGACATTGTGTTTGTTGTCCTCTTTAAGGCCGATTCACACTGTCCGTCACGTCACGTCACCGTCCGTCAGAACATTCCGCAATGTATTTCTAATGGCGGCATTCATACTGTCCGTCACCGGACAGTCACATCACGTCAACGTGCGTCAAGCTTTCTCGAGAAGAATGTTTTGACGGAACGGCCGTCTGCTAAGATCGGAAGTTAACCTATTTTCGTCACGCAAATTACATGTTGCAGTCGACGATTGCACTGTTTATATGCAAATGTGTCTTATTCATCTTTGTGTTGTTGTTGTACCTCGTTTTAGGGGTAAATCTCAAATGTTTCATGACGACTTAAATATTTTTGTCAATTGAGTGTCCCCCTAAAATCTAGGTCGGATATCTGAAACCAAAAAATGGTTTATGTTACGTAACAATGTAACAGAAACGACTGAAGCAAACTGTTTATTTTAATAAGATTGTAATTTGATTACGCATTTTTCATTAAATAACACTTTAAATGAAAATGTCAGTTCTAATGAAAGACGAAAATTCAGTTGTTTACGACGTATTAACAATGTCAGCATGCAAATCGTAATGGTTAAAGTATACATGCGCTATTTATGCTCTTACAAGTATTGTTTGATGTCTTCATATGTTTATTTTTTCGCTTGAAAATAGATGTCGATGTTTTGAAATGTTGTTTCAGTTGCCAGTAAGTTGGCCAAAAACATACACTGTAAAGTTTTCTTTGACTGTCAATAACATGTAGCGTTGTTGTACCCCCTTTCTAGTATTAAACTATGACTTTCTACATAACAGATCGCCACTCATAACCTCACGTTCAACATCGCGTATTGAGATGGACGAATTGACGTGACGGACACGGACGGACAGTGTGAATACAACTTGACGTGACGGTTCCATGACGTGACGTTGACGTGACGGACAGTGTGAATTGGCCTTTAAGATCTTAAAACGTAAACAAAAGCATTTAACTGTAAAAAATAGAGTATTTGTGGTAATTATTTAATGCACATTAGCTTTGAAATTGCATTGTTCAATGATACGCGAGCTAGGTGCCTTGGAATTTAAATGGGAAACTTCCACTTTTCCAAATAATCGCGAGTCAAATGCAACATTCTGGCAGTGGATGGTAGTTTCGGAATCGGAAATTACAAACTGCATTTTACTTTCAAATCGGAATAAAAATACATAACAGGTACGGAAATGCAGGTAACTCTTTCCAATTAAGGCCAATTCACACTGTCCATCATGTCACGTCACCGTCCGTCAGAACATTCCGCAATGTGTTTCTAATGGCGGCATTCATACTGTCCGTCACCGGATCGTCCCGACACGTCACGTCAAGCTTTCTCGAGAAGAATGTTTTGACAGAACGGCCAACTGCTAACATCGGAAGTTAACCTATTTTCGTTACGCAAATTACATGTTGCAGTCGACGATCGCACTGTGTATATGCAAATGTGTCGTATTGATCTTTATTTTGTTCTTATACTTCGTTTTAGGGGTAAATCTCAAATGTTTCATGACGACTTAAATATTTTTGTCAATTGAGTGTCCCCCTAAAATCGAGGTCGGATATCTGAAACAAAAACAAAAAAATGGTTTTTGTTACGTAACATTGAAACAGAAAAGACTGAAGCAAACTGTTTATTTGAATAAGATTGTAATTTGATTACGCATTTTTCATTATATAACATTTTAAATGAAAAAGTCAGTTCTAACGAAAGACAAAAATTCAGTTGTTTACGACGGTATTAACAATGTCAGCATGCAAATCGTAATGGTTAAAGTAAACAAGCGATATTTATGCTCTTATAAGTATGGTTTGATGTTTTCATGTTTATTTTTTCGCTTTAAAATAGATGTCGATGTTTTGAAATGTTGTTTCAGTTCCCAGCAAGTTGGCCAAGAACATACACCGTAAAGTTTTCTTTGACTGTCAATAACATGTAGCGTTGTTGTTCCCTAAATTCTAGTATTTAACTTTGACTTTCTACGTAACAGGTCGCCACTCATAACCTCACGTTCAACATCGCGTATTGAGATGGACGAATTGACGTGACGGACACGGACGGACAGTGTGAATACAACTTGACGTGACGGTTCCATGACGTGACGTTGACGTGACGGACAGTGTGAATTGGCCTTTACACAACTAAACAAGTAATGAACAATTGGTTTAAATTCCTGTGGACTATTGCCGTTCCAAATATTTATCACTTTGCATTGCAGTTCTGATTAATCCATGGTCGCCTTCTTTATTGTGAATTAGCTGAAAATCCGGCTGTGCCAGGGTATTTATTTATTTATTCCTACCTTGCGTTGGTACTTCTCTCATCCCTTCTCTCTCTCATTCCATCTCCTTTTTTCTAAAAACATTCTGTATTTATTGGACAATAAATAAGAAATAAGGCTGTCTCGCATAATGTACAAAATTATAAGTGCAATATCCAAACAAAGAAAGATAGTAATCCAAATACAAAAATGCGTACGACCTCGTTTTTGTTGAGTTATATGTTGAACAACTATATAGTTTGTCAGGTATCTATTTGTTCGAATAAGTGCTGTACGGTCGGCCGCGGTGGCCGAGGAGACTGAGGCACTCCAGTCACGGTCTGCACGGCCACTACGGTCGGGGGTTCGAATCCCCCCTCTGGCATGGATATTTGTGACGTCTTTAGTATAAGGTAGTTGATAAGTAGTTTGTAATTTTAGGGACTGATGACCCTGTAGTTAAGTCCCATAAGCTTAACAAACATTTGAACATTTTTTGAAGTGCTGTATGCCTGTAAAATCTATTGCGACTGGAATTAGTAGTAAAGAAGTAATAGATTAAAACTTGGAGCGTGATGGGGCGATTTTCCATAAACGTTACTGTTTATGAGCTCATATCTCATGAACTACGTGTCGTACTGTGATAAAATTTCGAAAGTACATTCAGCTATATGCGTGTATAGTGTCTGTAAAATTTCCATCAGCTACAATTTGTAGTGTAGAAATTATAAATTGTAACGTCATATAGAATGCCGTAGTTTCAATCCATAAGCAGCGGAAAAGTAAGAAGCGACAAACTTTTTTCCTTTCATCATTTTACTGTGGTTGTCAACGAGAAAAAACTTAATAAAAGTTTGAAATTATCTTTAGAGATTGTTAAAGTCGCGAAGTACTCTCATTCTCATGTAGTGTATTCGTAAAGACTCGTCGCATTATGTGGCAGCTACATGCAACTGCTATTGTTTATGACGTCGTATCTCCTGAACCATGTGCCATATGTGATTCTTAAGCCTGTAGCAACTGCCACCTCATGGTAAGCGATATGTGTAACAAATTTGGTTGAAATTGGTCCAGTGGTTCAGGAGGAACTGTGCAACAATTTCGCGTGATGCAGCAGTTTTTCGCGCATCTAATTGTTTACGAAGTCCTATTTCGTGAACTATGTATCGTACGTGATCCTTACTCTTATGGCGACCGTCCCCATGGATTGAAGCTTACGTGTGCAAAATTTCATAAAGATTGGAACAAAACTGTTAGTCCAGTCAATGAATGCATTCTAGAGTGCATGGAATATGCGAGAATTTTTGACTTCAGGACTTTGTTAGGGATGGTTAGGAGGTGAACATACTAAACGTCCCCGCGCCTGGGGGTGAGCTAAAGTGGGGCGGGAGGGGGTGGAAAGGTACCATTTTTTGGTTTTCCGCTTATATATCGAAAACGGTCGGCTTTAGGAAAAAATTGTTCCAAATAAAAATGAAAGATAATTGAATTTGCTATAAAATTGTTTCGGTACATATACCTCGAATTCCCAACGGTTTTCGAGATATATGTTATTGAAAATCGACAATTTCGGAAAAAAACGTCTTTACCTCACTAATTTTGTCAAACATTTACTTCTAGTGACTCACTCGATCGTTTCACAGAAGATTTGTCTGAAGGAAAGTTGTAGACCATTAAATTTCCTTCAATTTGATATGGACATTTACTACTTTATCTTCAGCCTATCAGAAGTTACATAATTTATAAGATGTGCGCTCAGTTTCGATGTTCCTCCATAAATGAGTGTTTTGAGGGGCTGTGACGTTTTTACCTTATGAAACGTGCTAGCATGGTAAATAACAACAGTTTAACAATGACAAGAAGGTACTTGCTATTGAAACAGAACACCTTTTTATAAATGTAGCTTTTCTGATAATATTATAATCATGCAATTAAAGGACTTACAAGCACTGAAAGTGATTCAGGTTGAAAAAAAAAATTGCATTCAACGCAATGTCTTCGTTTTTCTGAGGCGGAGGAGTTGAGACTCATTTATTGTCTCCTGCAGTGGATATGTCGTCAAGGTCGTACCTAACGCCCGGGAGAGGGTTAACGATGGGGAAGCCCCACGACGAAAATCGACGGCCTGTCACTGACTAGGGGGTGGAATGGAGTGATCTCACTCGCTTCTTATTTCAGTTCACTTCATAAGTTCGCCAACCGCAGAGAGAGTTTATGTATCGGTATTGTGTGTCAGCTTTTCGAGATATGTTTTATTTATGAAAATGTTGTCTGTGTAGTGCGCGCAATGACTACTAGGTGTTATGTATGTGATGAAACAATAGTTGCACCAGATGTTTCCAAATGACAAAAAATTAATACTATCACTCATCAAAGCTACAATAGAAAGGGTAGATAGCAATGGCTCATCTTTAGAAGGTTTGGACGATCTTCTGATTCATACTGAATGTCGAAAAAATTACATCAGGTTACAATGATTATGTTAGATTTTTAAGACCAATTGTCTTGGGAAAGGTTGTACAGTGGTTTTTAATGGGTACTCTGACATATCAGAGAGGATGAAAGCAGCTGAACAGTCGACGATATCGGCTCAGGACGTGTGGGGAAATGAATGTCAGTCTAGAAACTAAAATTACAGTGAAGCAAGAGGGTTTCCTCTCCAAATTTAACAATAAGAATCAGCTGATAAACCTGTTGATGATGCAACTACGGAAAAATGGAATAAATGGCCTTCAAGCTTCAGGTGATGCTGACGTTGATATTGTGGAGACAGCTATCAACAGGTAACATAATTCCTTGATTGCCAATATTGGAGAGGATGTCGACTTAGCTGTTCTCTTAACAGCAAAATCTCTAACTGATCGTAACATCCTGCTTGTAGAACCAGGAAGAGGAAAGGTTAAGACGTTTTTATATTCTTTACAATAGCTCCATCAGGAGTTGTAAATGAAGGACAATGCCCATTTGTTATTCTTAGTGCGCCTCGGTTGCACACTGGTAGAGTGCCAGACTACAAATACAAAGGTCGCGGGTTCGATCCCCGCCAGGTCCTAGGATTTTTATCTGTCATGTGAAAAATACCGAGTAGCACCATGGTTCGGAACCCACGTTAAACTGTAGGTCCCCCTACAACTGGCTGAGTGAGTCAGTTCGAAGGTCGGAGGAAGGCAACGGCATACCACCTCCAAACAGGACCATGCCTAATAAAGCACTGTGGTGCTCAAACCAATCTTCAGATTGTTAACTGCTTTACCTTTACCTTACATGCATTTACAGGCTGTGACATAGCATCCGCAGCGTATTTTAAGAGTAAAGTGGGTTTTGTCAAAATGCACCAGAAGTCCACAATCATACAACATGCTGCTGAGATATTGCCAATAGTTCTTCTTCCGCCGACTCCGTTGAGACAGTGGGAATAATGGTATGGAGCTCCAGCCATCACTGAATCCCTCATCGTGTTCCGCTACAAATCATCTATAAAAGCAGCTGGGAACATAAAGCCTAATCTCTCAACTCAACTTAATCAGCATGCATTCCGAACTTACCACCAAGTACGCTTTTGGTTAGGAGAGGAATCTGAAGGTGGAGCGCCGAACTGGGGTTCGAATGACCAACTAGTTCCGAATATCTGACGAAATCTTGAAGATGATTTTTTTGTCGATGCACGAAAGGATGTGACAGTGGCAGATGTGGTTGCAGAAAAGAGTTGTTGCACTGTTCTGTTACATGCCTGAACTACAAGGGCAACTGCAACAACGGAGTCGGAATATTAATTCAGAATGAAGATGACGACAGTGACATCGAGACTCTACCAAACTCGTTGGACGACGTCTCCACTACTGACGAAGGTGAATGAACTGGACCATTCCTCCTCAGAAAAAGGAAGATGTTGCTTTGAATGCATTTATTTTTCATTCTGAATCACTAGTAGTGTTTCTAAAAACTTTCATTATATGATTCATAATATTGTAATAAAAACTACAGTTATGAAAAGATTTGAATTGCAAGTACCTTCTTGTCATTGTTAAACTGTTGTTATTTACCATGCTAGCACGTTTCATAAGGTAAAAACGTTACAGCCCCTCAAAATACTCATTTATGGAGGGACATCGGAACTGAGCGCACATCTTATAAACTTCTGATTGGCTGAAGATAAGGTAGCAAATGTGCACAATAAATTGAA
>CM048755.1:109563072-109585572 GCA_026315105.1 Locusta migratoria
GAAATAATAGATAATGTATTACGTTTTTAAAGTAGTAGGCAAAGGCAGTGCATTCCGGGTGCAGAGACTCGCAACACGTGCATCTGTAAATAGCGCCCCACTCCAGCACACGCCAAGACACAAAGAGGAAGACGTCGTCTTGGTTCCGGCACTATCTGCACAGGTTTCTCGTAACTAAAATCAGACTATTCCGATAACTCCCTTCTTACCTGCACAGGAAGACAACCTAGGTGAGACCAAAATTCATGCAACACAGACGAAAATAATTGAGGTTTCCTGCACTCGATAGTGGTACGCAGGTAATAACCTTTTGTGAGAAGCATATAATAAATTTCCTTCTCTCGTATAACAGCCCTTGTGTCAGTGTGAAGTTATAAACATGCTGGGGTTGCGAAGTCTGATATAATGCCTATCCGTAATAGTCCGGATCGTAAACATACTAAACTCCAGGACTTTCCTTTCTACATAACAATTCCTCACAACTCTATTTATGTAATTGCGGACATCAAATTTTTCTTGTGAATGAACGATGTGTTACTTTACTATGGCACTAGCTGTACCCGTCCATGCGTTGCTGTGGCTTGTTAGAGATTAAATGGAAAAGAAAGATAAGAGGAACCATTCATTTCTTATATACGTAATTTCCTACTGCCTTGAGGACGGAAATTGGATATACGTCCTGCATTCTCTGTTCCCCTTATCTCTGTCCCCTCTCTCTGCACCTTTCCTCGTTCCCCTCTTTGTCCATAACTTCCTCCTTCCCCACTCCTTGTCCATCTTCTCCTCCCCATCTACTTCCTTCTCTGTCTATCCGATCCTCCTCTCCCTCTTTCTGTGCATCTGCACCTCCTCCCCCTCCCTCTACATCTCATCATTACGCTTTCCCTGTTCGTCTCCTCCTCACTTCTATTTCCTCTTAGAACTCTTTCTAACCTAGAGACATGTTTAGTGTTATGTTCAAAATCGTATATTTCCGAAAGCTTTGAAATGTTGACACAATGTTCTAATAAAATATGTGAATGTTTTCATATCCCAATTTTTTCAATATGTCATATGAATTTATATAAACTTTATAATTGGAAAAAGACATACTAAAAATCGCAAAAGTAACGCATTTATAGGTTATATATATTATATTCAAGAAATGTGTACCTAAAAACCTTCCTGGGCTACAATGCAACGTAGAGTCAGAATTTCAAAAAATGGGTCAAGAACATTCGGAGATTAACAGCTATACGCGTAACATTTTTATATATAGACGTGGGGACATAAGGAGGGAAGTGCACCCGTCCCCTCCTCTCATCGGTGAATATCGCTACTCATGTGTTCATTCATCACTGACTCACAGTTGCCACAACGCTTTACAGAATTAACGTAATTGTCAAATCATTTAGAGACAGGAGATGGATTGTAATAAAATTGATGTTGCTTTCCGAGCCATATTCATCCAAAAATTGAATATTACTTAAAACAGATCCAGCAATTACACTTGGATAATTGCTATGCGTTTAATTTGATAGCTGAAAATGTTCGTTAGTGTGGAGCTGCCTGGAATTTGTTTAGAACAAACTCAAGAATCGAGGCATGCTGAAACAAAAATTCTAATCTGTAAGGCGCTTCTCACGTTTCGCGGCAAAGCATCAGCAGCAGTTATAAAACATCGCCAATGTTGGACAGTAGAATTTCTATATCAGAACAGTAGGGATGCTTAGAGAGCGACACGGCGTCACGCTGTCTACCGGCTTTACAACATGGTATTCCTGGTGGGCTTAATCTAGCGCTGACATCGTAAGAGTCGGTGGCGTCTTCTCTTCTTATGACCAGCAGACCATCAAGAACATGCAGAGAATGGAACCAAGAACCCTTAATATTTGAAAGAAAACACTCGTTTGTCTGCTCCAGTCCAATATACGATACACGTGCTAAATAGGAATAAGAAGAGACAAAGTTAAATCGTACGGTAAATAACGAACTCTACAAATAATTGCTTAGGCAAATTACCGTCTGCTACGCACTTTAAATGACAGCCATTACACAAGTTTATATGTTACAATTAAGTAATCAGGTTGCTGCAGTATTTTCACTGTTAAGAAATATATGACCCATTAGTTATTTGAATAAATACTTTCCACTCAGAGACACAAGTATTGGACATGTTTTGGCTTCTTCATAAACAATGCCTGACGAATGAATACCTTGGAAGTGCCATTACGTTTATTGTCCGACAAACAGTTAAATATAATTCGTGTGTAATAAGCAATGATCACAGGAAATTTACGTCTTCGTCTACAATGAGCTCATCTGAAGAGTAAATTACAATGTCTCTCGTAATTTACAGCATGGAAAACCTATTTTCGTAATTCTTTGTTATGCCGTGGATGAAGATGAAGTGTGGGATTTAGTAATCATGATTGATCAAGTGGCTTATAAAATGTGTATTAAACGATGTCACGCGAAAACGAAGGAAGTAACATTATCCGCTACCCATATAGGCCATGATTTGGCAGGACACATGATGGGACATTTCTTTAAGCTAGCGGAAGGCACCGCTGGGCATCGATTTCTGTTCACTCACTTTTTTCTTTTTGTAAACCCTGTGGGACTTAACTGCGTGCGGTCGGGGGTTCGAATCCCCACTTGGGCATGGATGTTTATGCTGTCTTTAGTATAAGGTAGATCGTAAGTAGTTTGTAAGTTTAGGGACTGAAGACCCCGTAGTTAAGTTCCATAAGCTATACAAACATTTGAACATTTTTGAACTTAACTGCGGGTCATCAGTCTCTAAACTTACTTACAAACTACTTATGGATACCTTATACTAAAGACGGCACAAACATACATGCCCGAGGGAGGATTCGAGCCTCCGACGGAGAACGGCCTCGCGCATTGTAGCATAGCATGTTCACTCACTAGCACCGCTTTCCGTCTGAGACTAAAATAGCCTCACTAGAGCGGAGAGTGAACAAAACCGATTCTATGACAATTCCTTTAACTAACGGATCAGAACACATAAACACCTGATGATCAAAACGAGCTTGAAATATGTTTTAATATGTCAAGGCGTGCTGAGCTGCCAGCGGTGGCTGACGTGTGGGGATGAGTTATGCCTGAGTGACTGTGTGTTTGAATGTTTCTTTCTGAAGAAGGGCGCGGCCTAAAATTTGTCTGAATGTGAATGTCTTATTTGTGTCTGCCTGCGACTCAGCGTTCGTCTTTACGGCGAGTTGTTTCCTATCTTCTGTTATTATTATTGCAGAATGTTAAATTCGAGACAAAATAGTAATGCGGCCAAACAATCCCACCTGGGATGTCCCGGACCATAATGCCATGTGATCACTTCAATAATTCTAACAGCAGCTTTCTAACTTAGCCTGTACTAAAGAGAGACTCTTCACAGACTCGACAATATATCACCACCTGTGTACAGTTAAATCCCACCACAAAAGTATGTTTAAAGACGGAAGCTTTTATTATTCCTGTATTTTAAATGGGTACGACTGCACGAATCCTACGAAACACCTGAGTTCGACAGATGACTTATAGAATTCGCCACACTTGCCAGTTACTACTATAATATTGTTTATCTGTCAGAAACGACTTTGTCATTGAACTGTATTTTTATTGGTGGAGCTGTAAGAATGGAGACCTTTATGTCTTCAGAATAAAAGTACAATAACCTCTAGAAAAAGCTGACAACGAGAAGCAGATTGGGTAGGTATGGAATTGCATTCAGTGTCATATTTTATTTAACATCTCCGGTTGCAATTTCCATTGTCCGGGAAGGGAGTGTGTGTGAATTAAGGTGTAATGGGCTGCAAAAGTCGTTTTTCACTTCCAAAACGAGGTGGCAGACTGCTGCGAAATAGAAAAACCGAAAGATAGTGGCTGCCAGAAAGACACGGTCATATTGCATTTCACTGCGATTAACTGGCACGTGCGTTATCGAGTCTTCCTTCATGTGTAAAATCATGAATACCGGAAAGATCTTTCTTGAAACGGAAAATCTCTTTTGTGAGGTGATTTGCACAAAAGTAATCGCACCATACATACGTTTCTAGCTATCTCCACTGCTATCATACCTATATGAGACCCAGTGACAACATGCTTTGAAAAACTTTAAGCATATTGAATATTATTTGCATAAATAGCTGAGGCGATTCTTCCAGCTCCCTCGGCCAGAGTAGTCACCGCATCTGTAATTTTTTGTTGTCTTTTTTAAAGGGGGGAAACGTAGATCAATCTTACATAGAACAAAAACTATCCAACGACCGCAAAGAATAGCTCTATTAGGAAAAAGAAAGCAGGGTTCCAGTACCGATGCGGCACAAATTTTCAATATTAGCGCTGACTATCTGAATTCACTTTCCTGCAACTACCGAGAAGTTTAAAGAATTAGATTAATAAAAGGATGTCGTAAAGCCCCTTTAATCAGTCTCAAACAACGAATATCATACGGAAAGTGATTGTCAACTCGGTAGTAATCGACAGAGTTCCAGGACCTGTAATACTAATGAAATATTCGCATGTTTTATCCCTTCTCTAGTGCAAGTGAAATGCACCAAAAACAAAAGTAGGGCCTAAGTAATTCATTTCTGTGAAATCCAAGAATTTGTATTGCAGTAGTCTGTAGGTCAAGAAAGTATTTTTCATTTTTCCGATGGAGTTTGTAAACTTCCTTTAACTGTTATTTCATTTTTATTTATTATCATATAGACTCTATTCGCCTAGTTCAACCATTTTTTGGTTTGTGGAACTGAAGTCGACACCTCAGATATTCATTCAACTGAATATTACTATTTACGTTGAGTATTCATCTTCAGAACAATAGCAGAATACTGGCGGGAAAACTGACATCATTAATCCCATTAATGTAGGTATAAACCTGTACTTTGTCATTTATTAGACCTCTGCAGTGGTGTAGGGGCGAGAACAGGAAGTGGACGTTAACGAGGTGATACTCATACTTATTGAACTCTTTCAGTATGTAATAACACTGTTGTGAAAGAAATTAAATCGTTCGTAGGAAGATCAAATTATAAAATTAGCTGCGTATAATTTGCAACTGATGGGTTCGTGTTACGTGCAGAGATGTCGATACTGTTCACTAACTGTTGAACAATTGTTTCACTGACAGAACTTAATGTGATATATTCCGAAATAGTGACAATTTGGCGTTATCCATGGGCAGTATAAAAACAGTCACTGCAATTTCTATAACCATCTGATGAACTGTCATCATATTACGGCCCATTGGTTGTCATATGAATATTGTGGGAGGTTTTATTCATATGAAAACGGTTGGGGTAAAAAAAAACCACTGTGCGACAGCTGCATACATCAGCACTATGCTCTGTTTCGTTGACCCATAGTTATTTTGAATTTAGGATTCTTCCTGCCCTGAATGTTCTGCACAGTCATCAAAAGGTTTTCAGTATATCAGCAGATCGTTTTTGTTAGGGGATATAATGGGACACTAATCAACAGGTGATACGTTTAATTTTTGCAATATTTGTAGACTGGATGACAGTTTGGCTTAAAGATAAATTAATCTATACATTACTGTCCCTAATTCTATGTTTGGATAACAGAAGCTCGTCTTAGTTTGCACTCCATGTTACGAAGCCGTCCCAGAAATGTTCACATCTTGAAAACAATGCTGCATTGATTTCTTTTCGTTCGTTTGTGCCACTGACAGCGACATCAAGAAAGATATTTTCTGAGTCTATAATTGTAAAGAAAACAAACGCTTACAGCTAATGTTTTCAGTATAATCAATGGAGATGCTCGAAGAAATGTGAAACAGCACTGGTGAGACTTGACAGAATACCCAACTGAGACATTACTATGTTAGCGGTCGGTGCATCTATATATTTCATTAGTGACAACGATCGGCTCATTAAAGCTAGTTACGGAATTGCGAGCAGGGCTCATCGACATATACTTTACGTGTTCGGACCCCCAGCAGGCGCGCGACCTGCGAGCTAAGCCTCTGTCGAGCTCGCTTGGCAATCACCTCGGCTCTTAGTCTTCCTGTTGATAGTATGAATAAAGCTTGGCAACATCGCAGTGTAAGTCTGTCAACGCTGGTACCGAGGTCTTACTTCCTGGTTAGCACAGAACTATGCTCATAAATTCACTTGATGTTTCCTGTAATTTCCATTGAATAATCTGACTGGTTTCTCAGTCGAGAGGCAACAGAAGGCTATTTGTTCATGCTTTTGGGTCCATAAAATTGTTTACACGGCGAAATTCCAACTAATCTCGTCTCTTACGTTGCGAGTTATATGTTCTATTACCGTATGTGGCAGTAGGAAAGCCCTGGAGCTCAAGCTCCTCGCTTGCTCTGCGATAAAGTAGTCGCCTGCCACGGAGAGGTGGCTTTGGCCAATGGTTCGGGTCTCATTGGAGTAGAATTTTTTAGCTGTTTTGTGAAAGGAATTGCACGAATCCACATCGAAAACAACAAGAAACCTCTTGTTACTTGCTATATTCTCTCTGATAATGGGAACGTCTGACAACGTTCTGGTAGTTTACCAAATCTGTCCCTTTAGAATCGAACTGATTGCAAGCTAATTATGATGCCAATCTATGTTCGACGTGTATTTTTTCTGGAAATAATTTTTGTCGTAGGTTATTCGAGTAGGGGCGGGAAACAAACATTTGAGAACATGTGATTGAAAGAGTAGGTGCGGAATGGGTGACTTCCAAAGCACACTATTCGAGGTTTTGTTTGTGAAATCAACTGGAATTATTATAGTGTAGTACCAACACATGTAAATTTTTAGGTGGTTTGTCCTTACAGTGCGACTAAATGGTGTCTCAGTTGTTTGCAAAAATGGGCGCACCCTGGCGTTGTGGTTGCACTTTGCTGAGTATAAATATCTTAATAATCATTTATTTCTTCTTAAGATGTCAGCATAAGAGCATCATAACTCGTCACTAGTAACAATCGTGACTAGAAATCCTGCTTGAGCGGCCTGATGAGAAAAATGTGGTAATAGTCACCCCTATGACCCTTTATACCGATTCTACTTTACGACGTTTAGATTATGTTCATACCTCAGAAAAATTTAATACGCGACTGTAATATAAGTACTAAAACTTGAAGTAAGGATATAACAGCCGGTAAATAGACTCACAGCGGCGCGCCGCTGTCACCGAGTCCGCAGGCGGCAGCCGCGATGCGGCCGTTGGCGCGTCGCCGTAGCCGGTGCCCAATACTCCCGAGTGTAAACAGTTCAGTTTTGATGCAGCAGCGAGCCCTTTTGTGTAACTATTTCTGTGACTTTTCGCTGTTAAATTTGAGGTTCTTCCACACTGATAACGAAGACAGCAGATTTGCGGTTAAAAAAAATTGATAGGGGTGGGATTCGATCTCGCGGCTTCTTACTTATGCACTTGCAAACGCGACTCTTACCACGAGACCACGCGCTCGTATACCACAGAACCGTCTCGAGAAGGACATAACACTTCCTCCTAACAGTACCACATTCTACAGTGTTGCCAGATCGTGCACATCGTCGGACTTAGCATTCTGAGAGGCGATCGATTTTATTGTCCACACTGCGCGACCGACTCGGACCTTGCCTCTGTGTCGGCCGGCCGGCGATCAATTTTTTTGTCTAAGACTGTACATTCGGCTGGGACAGCATACGAAGTCGGCAGTAGCTGAACAAGAAGAGTGCGGCAAACAGATTTTCAGAAAGTCACTGTACTGGCAAAACAACCCTACACTTTGAAGAGAAAAATCAGAGAAGCAATAGAAATAGCTAAGCGACCCTGAAATATGAAGAGGACGGGTATAGGCTTCCGGCGTCTTGGCTGCCAGCAGTAGCAGCGCTTCGCGACGACACCGCGCGCAGTGCAGTGCATAGGGGCCCGCTCGGAGACAACAGCGGCCGCGCGAACACAGAGCAAACAGCACGCTCTAGCCGGCGCTAGGCATCACTGCTACGTCACTGCTACCACCGCTCCACATTCGCCAGGAATTTAAACATTTAAAAGAAAATAACCATAAATGTACCTAGTTCACTGTCCCAGTAAATATTATTGTACAAATGTCCTAGACATTTCGACCTGCACAGGTTAGTTACAAATGCAGAAACTGTTTCACGTCATTAGTGTAGCCGAAGAAAACCGTGTTTTATTGTAAAAATGCAAAACGTTAGAATGGTATCAGAGGTGCACGAAATGTGTATTACAGTGGCGTATCCAGGGGGAGGGGCTGCGGCCGCCCCCCCCTAGACCCTCTTGGAACCCCTCCCTCCCAGAGAGAGAGAGAGAGAGAGAGAGAGAGAGAGAGAGAGAGAGAGAGAGAGAGAGAGAGAGAGAGAGAGGGGGGGGGGGGAGGGAGAGGGAAGAACGGGGTCAATCCTCCCAATATGAGTAAACGCTCAGCACCCTACCTAGATACACCACTGTTATGTATAACGACGTATATTTATTTTGGAAAATCTTGTTTCAGGATTGACGTGTATACAGGTAAATGAAATGAGCAAAATCAGATCGACATGCAAATTGTTAGAACAATTTCCGAGATACATGAAATATAGCCTATGTGACAGACGAGGATGACAGAGCTTCTCTCGGTAGGCGGTGGAATTTGTGCCTCTGTAATATTTTACCCCCTTTCATTTAAATAAGCATTTACAATGAAATTACATTATGGAATAATTAAACATTTGCAGGAAAGGGTGGGGGAGGGGAGAGCGCATTCGCAAATATCGTAACCAAACCCCCAATAATCGTGATTCATGGTTTCTTTACATAAATTTATTTCTTTTTTAAAAACAATTTATTTTCGTGTATTTTCGTATATTCATACCTAGGTGAAATATCATCCGCGAACCATTCTTTGAACCTCAATTAAAAGTCAAAGTATGTTACTGTAGGTCCATATGGAAAATTATATCTTTAGACGTGTGTACAAAATTTCAGAGTGAAAATATCGAAAAAAAATTTTCAAGCAAAAGTTACTCCATATTTTATTCGGAATTACTTTCACTTGATTTGTTTTAATTCGGAACACAAAAGGCGTCCTCCATCGGCGACTGGTTATGCCGCGCGGAGTAGATGGAATACGGCGTTTCTGGGTGATGGATCACACCTGAAACCAAACTGTCCATTGGACTTGTGTGGCATTAAGACCACTTTGTGCTCTCTACCTCGTTGCGCGTTCCCTGTTCTGCATAGCGAAACACAGCAAAGGATAGTCCCAATGGCAGGAAACTCATTGCATCTACATAGTCTTATCAGCAGTTATTCTTGTCAATTCAATAGGTCATAAGATTACAGCAGTGTGACTTCAGTATTCTCGCGGAAATCAGATACATGAATCAAATTTATACATTCCTAAGCATTAATTCCTTTTACTTCACTGTTACAATTTTGAATTAGTACAATCCGAAATTCTGAATCCCTAGAAAACTGTTATGATAGTCTTGAAATCTTCCAAAGGAAATGATCTACTAAAATACTGTAGTAATGATAGACATTTCAGACAGTACACATGTTTGTAATATATGGGACTTAACTACTGTACTTATCAAAGTTTACTAAATACTTTAAGGCCAAACACACACATCCGTGCCCTAGCGAAGAGTCGAACCTCGACGGTAAGGAACAGCAGGGGGGGGGGGGGGGCTTAGCGCGCTCGGCCACTTCACCGACAGTAATACAGCAACACGCTTGTTCCAAGGTATTAATTATTAATGAAATGCATTTTTACAGTAAATACAGTGCTGTGAATGGGGAAAGTAGGACTCGAATCATCTTTCGATCAATGTGGGAGCATTTTACTTGTACACTATTTCATGCTCGCTTGGTAAGCTACAGTACACGTTCTCGTATTGACTGTTCCACAGACTTCATTTGATCGTGGGCTTTTTAGTAAATGCGCAAGGTACTCAAACTGGAATAAGATTTCGATATATAACGGTAACTGAGTGTTACATATTCCTGAACGGCAGCTGTCTGGACAAACTGACCAGGTAAGCAGACGAGGCCTGACACGATGACAATTTCTCTTTATATGTGGAGTACGAAACGAAAAGGAACGCTGGACAGCATTTAATCTAGAGACCTTCAGTACGTTGCTCGCTTGGAATTTTATGAAATCTACCCACGCGAAATTAAATTTTGATAATGCAACCGCGAAAGTTTAATTGAAGGGTTTGGTGCAAGAAAGAGGCAGCTCCACTTTGCAGCAATTGGAAAAGGTTTTAAAAATTCAGTTCTCAACAAAACTAAAAAAGGTAGCATTGTTTTTAGGCTATGGGTATCTAATACTACTGACGAGAATAAACACAAATGCCTGCACTCGGGTATTTGGAGCTGCCTCCGTTTTGCTCCAAAGTGAATGGAAAAACTGTTTGTACGACCATTTTCTTCATAATTAATCATATTGGTTTTAAAAAACATTAATAAAGTACAACATTATTGACATTATACATTAATTCTACAGTTCTTCGGTCTTCTAGTTCCTCTTCAGTCTCCTCAGGATCGTCTGAAGCATCTGACAACTGGTCGTAATACCACATTTCGTTTCGCCCAACATACTTTCTGGCCAGCTCTTTGACATCTATAAACTTTTGGCCTTAAGCACGAGGAGACAATCATAAGCTTGATGAAGGTGGTCCATTGTTAAGAGTCTCGCAGGTCCTTGGTTGCAAATTTGCGCATTAGCATAGTCGTCCCCATTGCATTGAATAATAGCTTTACCGATGTGTGGCTGTTCATAGGGGAATATTTTGTACTTAGTGCTTAAACATTTTATTCATATCTTGTTCGATATTAATACGTAAGGGTTCTTTACAAAAAATTTCTTTCACTTGTCAACAAAGTGGAAAATAAATTTCTGCGCCACTTCAGTGACGTGAAATTTGGGGACTGGTTCTTCTGATAAGGCGAGCAGTCAACTGCAAGAAAAACTCTTTCCATCTTCCTGAAAAAGTTATCTATATTAATGTACGCTATGTTGCATAGCATAAAGCTGTGGCCCGGTTCTGGGAATCTATGTACGATCTGTTGGATTTCTCTGAAACAAGTGGGTGGAGTTGCCTTTTCTTGCAACAAATTAATTGGCCTTTTTTTTAATGTGATAGAATGTTCAACTCAATAGAGCCAAAGTCGAGCTGCCTACTTCTTGCGCCAGACCACTCAATTACAATCGGGGGTCAAAAATTATTTCGTGATATTAGTCGTAGATTTCAGAAGATAGTTTACAACCTTCAACCTCGGCCGTCCCCCCAGGGGGCCCACAGTTCTTTTGTGGGTACGTGTGGCATGCACGGGCCCCGAGCCGCTGCAGTCTTTCTTCTGCCCCAGGCTTCTTCACTTTCCCTCCCAGTTTATGCCTTTGCCCGGAGACGGGCGTATTTCGCGAGTTAAGGTGCTTTCTTGTTGTCGTTTCTCTTATTCCTTGGTTCCTTCCTTTCTTACCCTTTGTTTCTGTCTTTCTCTCCTTGTACTCTCCTAGCCTTCTTCTCCTCATTCGTCTCCGCCTCGGCGTTGGAGACACTTCTTTCCTTCCTTCTTTCTCTTCTCTTCCTCTATTCCTCTTCTTTCCTCCCTGTGCGTGTCTGAAGGCCGACCCACGCATTATCATGCGCAGCATGTGACGGGGTAATGCGTAATTCCCCGCCCCGGGTAAACAAGTAGGGCACGTACGTACCCCCTGGTAAAGGCCAGGCCTAGGGTGGGGTGATTACCCGAGCTGGTACCTTCCGAACATGCCGATTGGTCCCTCCGTCAGTTCTCGGGAGGTGTGACCTGAGGTGTGAACAATCACCTAAGGCGAGTAAGCCCTCGGAGAGGGCCCCAATAGGAAGGAGCACGCCATCGGAGACGCCGGTAATCATGGGGGACACTTCCGCGATGACTTCCTTCTCTTCTTCAGTGACGTTGACCCAGAAACGAAAGATAGATTCGCCTCAGCAAAAGAAGACTCTGCCTAATCTACCGAAATTTCTTGTCTCTCGCACCGACGGAAAAGATTTCACGTCTGTAAATCCTTTCGTCATCCAGAAAGGAGTTGATGCAATTGCTGGCCCTGTTAAAACCTGTTCACGTCAGCGCAATGGCACATTGTTGCTGGAAGCGGACAGTGCCTTCCAAGCCCAGAAACTAATCCGGACTACATTGCTACACACGTTTCCTGTCAAGGTAGAAGCGCATCGCACACTCAACTCGTCACGGGGGGTAGTCTTCACGAGATCCCTTGACGGGTTGTCTGACGAAGACATACAAACCTACATGTCTGATCAGGGTGTCACAGCCGTGCAAAGGGTTTTGAAAAAGAAAGATAACCAGCTGACACAGACTCGTACTGTGTTTTTGACGTTCGACAGAGTTGAACTCCCGTCGAAGGTCAAAGCAGGGTACGAAGTTATCTCCGTCCGCCCTTATATACCAAACCCAACGCGCTGTTTCCAATGCCACAGGTACAACCATACCCGTCAATCTTGCCCAAATGCAGCAAAATGTGTAACTTGGGGTAGGGACACCCATGAGGGGGATTGCCCCCCTCCGTCCCCTCACTGCCTTAACTGCAACGGTGACCATGCGGCTTCGTCTCGAGACTGCCCTGTATACAAGGATGAAAAGGCCATCCAGCAAATTCGGGTTACGGAAAAGGTATCAACATCTGCCGCTCCAAAGTTGTTGGTGAGTCGAAAGCCCGCTGTCCTCCCAGTGGGCACATACACTAAGGTCCTCACCTCCACTCGACCTACTAAGGATTCAAGTACCCAGACCTGTGGTTTTACCTTCGCTGACACAGTTGTGCGATCCGCCAGCCCGAAGATTGCCCGTTCCACATCCCCTCTTCCTCCTGCTGCTTCTAAAGTAGTCTTCGTCAACCTCTGGTCAACCGCGGGCACCTAAACGAGATGCCCAGACTCTGAAAAAGGAACCCGTCTGTGAGGATTTTCTGCGTTCAGGCTTCCCAACCGTCAACTGCCTCTTCTCACCGTCAATCTTCCAGAAGAGCCAACAAGAAAGAGTTCCTCTCCTTCCCCACCGAGGCGTGACCCATCAGTCACGCCACCCAACAGTAGCCGGCCTTGGCAGTCTTCTGTTTCACCGGGATGCTCCGTCTGCTGGGCACCCGGCCCTTTACCGGCGGTGGAAACTGCACCTCCTGATCAACTCAAGGAGGTGGCAGACGCGTCGGTCGAACCTATGGACCACGACCCTTTGCCCCTAGACAGCGATAGCAGTGCTCCCTCGAAATCCGGTCCTCAGCGGCCGTCGAGGTGACCCCGCTTGCTTGTTCGTTTTTATCCTCATTTCTTATCTCATTTTTTTATCATGGCGCTCCTTCAATGGAATATTCGCGGCATTCGTTCCAATCGGGAGGATTGCACTGCCCGCTTCTAGTCTGTCTCCAAGAAACTAAGTTGCGTCCAAGTGATCGTGCAGACTTCCCCCACTACACCTCTGTGCGTTTCGACCTGCCACCTGTGGAAGGTACCCCAGCCCATGGAGGGGTTCTGATGTTAATTCGAGACGACGTCTATTACCATCCCATTACATTGCATACTCACCTACAGGCAGTTGCCGTCCACATCACTCTATCCACATTTACCTTTTCCCTCTGTAATATCTTTTCGCCATCATCTGCCCTTACTAGGGCAGATGTGCTACATCTCGTCGACCATCTCCCTTCACCTTTCGTGTTGGTAGGCGACTTCAATGCCCACCACCCCCTATGGGGCTCTACGGCGCCTTGTCAGAGAGGCTCCCTTTTGGTGGACCTTCAACACCTCAATCTTGTCTGCCTCAACACAGGTGCACCGACCTTCCTTTCTGACACAACTCATACTTACTCCCACATAGACCTTGCAATATGCACTCCTCAGCTTGCTGGTCGGTTTGAGTGGTATGCACTTTCTGACACGTACTAGTGACCATTTCCCTTGTATCATCCACTTCCTGCATCATTCCCCATCTCCTCGTCCCACCAGTTGGAACATTTCTAAAGCCGACTGGGGGCTTTATTCTTCCATGGCAGTTTTTGACAATCAGGACTTTTCCAGCTGTGACAGTCAGGTCGAATACCTCAGGTTTTTCTCACCGCTGCCGAACATTCCATACCTCGTACATCATCTTCTCCACGTCGTGTTACGGTCCCTTGGTGGACTGCAGCCTGCCGCGACGCGCTTAGAGCCCGGAGCCGTGCTTTACACACCTTCTGCCGCCACCCAACTTTGGAGAATTGCATACATTATAAACGTATGAGAGCGACGACAGCAAGAAAGCTTGCTGGACTGCTTTTACTAGTTCTTTTAACCGTTTTACTCCCTCCACGGTTGTTTGGGGTGGACTACGCCGTTTATCCGGCATCAAGGTCCACTCCCCGATTCCTGGCCTGACCGTGGGGAACGCAGTCCTCATGGACCCCGCTGATGTTTCCAACGCATTGGGCCGTTTCTTTGCGGAGGTTTCGAGCTCTGCCCATTACCACCCTGCCTTTGTCCCTCGCAAACAGTTAGAGGAAGCACGGCCGCCTTCTTTCCACTCTTTTAATCGCGAAAATTATAATGTCTCCTTCACCATGCAGGAGCTCGGCCGTGCTCTCGCCCTGTCCCGATCTTCTGCTCCTGGGCCCGATTCCATCCATATTGAAGATGCTGAAGAACCTCTCTCCTGCAGGCAAGTGTTTCCTACTTAGCACCTATAATCGCATATGGACTGAAGGTCATGTTCCCACAAGTTGGCGTGAAGCCATTGTTGTCCCCATCCCCAAACCAGGGAAGGACAAATATCTTCCTTCTAGTTATCGCCCTATTTCTCTGACAAGCTGCGTCTGTAAGGTGATGGAACGCATGGTTAACTCTCGGTTGGTCTGGTTCCTCGAATCTCGCCGCCTCCTAACAAATGTCCAACGCGGTTTTCGTCGACACCGCTCTGCTGCTGATCACCTCGTTACGTTGTCGACCTTCATTATGAACAACTTTCTAAAGAAGCGTCAAACAGTAGCAGTGTTCTTCGACTTGGAGAAGGCATACGATACCTGTTGGAGAGCGGGCATTCTCCGCACATTGCACACATGGGGCCTTCGGGGCTGCCTCCCTCTTTTCATTCAAGCGTTTTTGGCGGATCGCAAGTTCTGGGTACGGGTGGGCTCTTTCTTCAGATACCTTTTGCCAGGAGAATGGGGTACCGCAGGGCTCCGTCTTGAGTGTGGCTCTTTGCCATCGCAATCAATCCGATCGTAGATTGCCTTTCAGCCGACGTTTCCGGATCCCTTTTTGTAGAAGATTTCGCAATTTATTCCAGCGCCCAGCGGACGTGTCTCTTGGAGCGTTGTCTTCAACGCTGTCTTGACCGTCTATATTCCTGGAGCATCGCAAACGGCTTCCGATTCTCCACTGAGAAAACTGTGTGTGTAAACTTCTGGAGATACAAGGAATTTCTTCCACCTTCTCTACGTCTTGGCCCTGTTGCTCTCCCTTTCGTGGAGACTACGAAATTCTTGGGACTCATGTTGGATCGTAAACTTTGCTGGTCCACACAAGTGTCCTACCTGGCTGCCCGTTGTGCCCGATCCCTTAATGATCTTAGTGTCCTCAGTGGCACGTCATGGGGAGCGGATCGTACCGCCCTGCTTCACCTTTACCAGGCCATTGTTCAGTCGAAGCTCGACTACGGAAGCCTTGTATACTCTTCTGCACGGCCGTCGATTCTCCGCCGTCTCAACTGTATTCACCATTGGGATTACGTCTGGCGACCTGTGCATTTTATACCAGTCCTGTTGAAAGTCTGTATGCCGAGGCTGCTGTATTACCCTTGTCCACTCGACATGACATACTCTTGTCGGTACGCATGCCGCCTGCGGTCGATGCCCAACCATCCATCTTACCGATTCTTTTTTGACGACTCACTCGATCGCCAATATCAGTTGTCTGCGATTGCCTTGCTTCCACCTAGAGTTCGGTTTCGCCGCCTGCTACAGCGGCTCGATTTTCCCCTTCCTTCCACCTTTCGGTTGATCGAAAGCCCATTGCCACCGTGGAATCAGGCCCAGGTTCGCACTCACCTTGAACTTAGTTTGCTCCCCAAGGAGAGCACTCCGGATTTGGTATACCGCTCGAGGCTCGTCGAACTCCGTTCGCGGTTCAATAATGCCATATTTATTTACACTGATGGTTCCAAGAGCACTGCCGGTGTCGGATCTGCCTTCGTCGTCGGGGACAACCGTTTCCAATACAAGCTTCCTGACCGGTGCTCGAACTTCACGGCTGAGCTTTTTGCCCTCCACCAGGCTGTTTTGTATACCTGCCGCCTCTGCGAACCTTTCTATGCCATATGTTCGGACTCCCTTAGTGCTCTGCAGAGTCTTAAGGACCCTTTCTCGAACCATCCTCTCGTGTATCGGATCCAGCGCTCCTTCCAGTTGCTGGCAGATGACAGCTGTCACGTTTCTTTCCTGTGGGTCCCTGGCCATGTGGGTGTGCCCGGGAATGAGGCCGCCGACATAGCAGCCAAGGCCGCAGCTCTTTTGCCTCGCATGGCTACCTTTTGCATCCCATCGGGCGATGTTCAACGGGCTCTTCGCCGGAATATTGTGTCGTCATGGCACAGTGCGTGGCTTTCACTGTACAACAATAAATTGCGAACTGTCAAACCGATCCCGACCGCTTGGAGGACCTCCTCACGCCCCTCTCGGCGGGAGGTCATCCTGGCCCGGTTGCGGATCGGTCACTGCCGTTTCAGCCACCGACACTTGCTATCCGCCGACCCTGCACCGCTGTGCTCCTGTGGTGAACTGCTGACAGTGTGACATGTTTTACTGCCTTGTCCCAATTTTAATCATCTCCGTGCAGCCCTTCACTTTCCGTCTACTCTGGAGGAAATTTTAGCTGATGACACACGAGCAGCTGCTCGAGTTTTGCGTTTTATCAACTTGGCCAACTTATCGAAGGATATTTAACCCTTTTAATTGCATTTTATCTTTCGTTTATAGCCTCTTATTGATGTTCTGACAGTCACCAAATTTATTTTTTATTTTTTGAGATCTAGCGAATCTATGTTCTTGTCTGGGCGCTAATGACTGTAGAAGTTGTGCGCCCTAAAACCACAAACAAACAAAAAACTCGGCCGTGTTGTTCGAATTGCCCTGACTGGTTAGCGCCCTGTTCCCTTCGTTTACTTGGTCAGTGGGTCTGCAGGATTTGAAAGAGACGGCTGTACAGACACTGATTGGTTGCTCGTTGCTCAAAGTTCCGTAATGTCCAAGCGTGCTGAAGCGGAGAGCGGTAATGACTCCTGCACTGTGTGGCTCTCTTCCGAATAGACATTATTCACGCTGTGGCAGCCCTTTCTGTGTTTGATACTAGATTCGGCTTTGAAATAGTTTGCAAGGCAAGAAAAGATTTCTATGAGGCATAATTTTCTACCTCTCAAATAATATATTCTCTATTAAATCACTTCCTCACCCTTTTAATGACTTACTAGCTCATTATTGAAAATGCCTCATTTACAGCATGAACCAGAATGCAAACATAGACAGTGTGCGTCCGACGCAAAAATTTCCTACATTAATACTTTAAGTAGCCTTAACACATTTCAGACGTACAACTTCGACAAAATGAGCAATTCTGCAATTTAGAAGTGTAATACTCAAACAATACGTTCCAGAACTTGCCATAGTAATATTTTCGATGCTGATCGGAAGTCGCGTCTAGCACGCCATTCAGAAATAAATTAGATAATTGTGTCGAGTAGAACCCACGTTAAAATGTCACTAGTTCGACAATGAGAGAACTGTTGAAATTACTGGATTTTAATGCTAAGAAGCAGTACGTTACACAAGTGATTTTTCAACGGGTTAGCTGAGGACAAAAGCGGTAGAGTTATTGGAGCTGAATTGTCAAAGCTGTTACTAAATTTAAAAAAGTATGTAAATATAGCGAACTCAGCTGCGTGGTTATTAGTCCGTAACTTACAAACTACTTAAACCAAAGTAAACTACCCTAAGGACAACACAAACATCCATGCCCGAGGGGGACTCGAACCCCTACGGCGAACGGCCGCGCGGACCGCAGCACGGCGCTCCAGTACGCACGGCTAATCCGCCGCGGCTACTAAATTACACTGAGATGACTCAGTTCCTTTGTCACACAATAATGCATATTTACTAGGTACCGTATTTCATTTGAATAAATCGTGCTCAATGAATATATATAGATTGCATCTTTTTCACGTCATCGAAGCCGGGGGCTCGGTGAAATATCGTGTAATTTGAATCCCTATAACCGTAGGAGCCGAGATTTCACGTCTTAAATTCTTTCTCTAAGACTGTTTTCGGTAAATCTATGTTGCCATCTTCAAGTCTGTTACACATCTAACACTGATAAACACAGAATGTATATAACCGTAACAAATTACATGGCACCATATTTAACAGAATTGCGTCTTTGTTAATATGTAACTATCACGTAGTAATATTTCGTCGTGTTCACTTTCCGTCTGTATTTGGTCATGGGTATGTAGGAAGTAAGATTTTTATGTCTCGGATAAAATATGTTGCTCCAATGTCTCAAGCCCCTCACACAGTGCCTGGTTACAAACAGTCGTGGTATCATAGATATTCCATAGTCGATGCTTTTATTTCAAAATCGATGTATATTGCGCAGTTACCTTCGAGGGTGATGAATTTTTGTCGTCGTACTACAGTTCACCCTGATCCAGAACTGTTCTTGGGTAATCAGCGCCTGGAAGTTGTAGCACAGCATCGTTTCCTGGGTCTTCTCTTTGACAAAAAATTGACTTGGGTGCCCCATAATCGCCACCTAAAGATTAGTTGTATGAGGAAACTTAATGCCCTGCGTTTCCTTGCTCATTCATCTTGGGGTGCAGACCGAACAACTATCCTTCGTATCTATCGGGCTCTAATCTTGTCCCGATTAGACTATGGGTGTCAAGTTTATGGCTCGGCAGCTCCTTCTGCCCTGAAATTATTAGACCTGGTTCACCATTATGGTGTTCGCTTGGCTACAGGTGCGTTCCTGACTAGCCCGGTCGACAGTCTCCTTGTTGAGGCGGGAATCTGCCCTCTTCAGGTCAGGAGGCATCAGCTTCTGGCGCCTTATGCCATCGCCGTCCGGCAATATCCTGCTCATCCCGTTTACCAGGTTCTTTTTGCATATGAAGGGCTTCGACCCCCTGATACCCGGCCGCGGGCGGGATTTCCCGTCGGACTGCGCCCCCCCCCCCCCCCCCCATTTCACTGCACGCACACCTCCGTGGATGGTGCCGCGACCACTAATTCGGGCGGATCTCTTCCAGGGCCCAAAAGCTTTAATTTCCCCCATGGTCTTTCGGCGTTTGGTGCGCCCAGTACTAGAAGAGTTTCAGGGAGCCGCTATCTTTTACACTGATGGCTCGAAAACTGCGAGCCACTCCGGATATGCTTTTACATCTCCTGTTGGGGCGGAATGCCATTCTCTGCAGTGTGTTCACGGCAGAGCTGATGGCGATTTATAGAGCCCAATGTTTTATTAAACAGACTGCTGTGGAACGTGGTTTAATCTGTGCTGACTCCATGAGCAGTTTGCAGGCCATTGATCGATGTTTCCCCTCCCATTCTTTAGTTATTTCCATCCATGATCTCCTTGCTGACCATCATGCTGCCTGCTCAGTTACCTTTCTCTGGGTGCCAAGCCATGTTGGTATTACATGGAATGAAGAGGCTACCCCCTACAAACTATGTTGCAAAATTGTAACTGTGACGAATCTTTATATATAATGCAGTGCGTCCGTATGTTGTATGAAAATCTAGTTTTCTTCCAATGTTTATGTAATTTTGCACTCACAAGCTTCAAGCCAAGAGGACGGTCGTCCTAAGTGTCAGGATCACATACAACGCACAGTTCACGATATGACGTCATAAACAATGACATGAGACAGTGTTGCACATTTCCTACTAAACCACTGGACCGATTGCAACCAAACTTGGTGCACATATTCTTTACCGTAAGCTACCAATGCTTTCTAGGGAAGGACCACGTACGGCACATGGTGCAAGAGATAAAACCTCATAAGCAATATAGTTGCAAGAAACTGCCACATAATGCGACGAGACTTTATTCACACACTGTATGAGAATGACAGTACTTAACGACTTGCAACCAACTTTAAACATAATTTCAAACCTTCATTAAACTTTTTGTCGCTGACAACCATAGTAAAATTATGAAAGGAAAATGTTTCTCGCTTACTACTTTTCTGCTGTTCATGGACTAAAACTACGGCTTTCGGTGTGCCGTTACAATTTATAATTTCTACACTAAAAATTGTAGCCAGGAAATTTTAGACAGTATACACTCATAGCTGAATGTACCTTCGAAATTGTACCACAGTACTTCACGTAGTACAGGAGATACGAGCACATAAACGATAACGTTCATGGAAAATCGCCCGATCATGCACAAAGTTTTAATCTATTACTTCTTTACAACTAATTGTATTTGCAACAGATTTTGCAGACAAACCTGAATAGATACCTGAAAATTATACAATTGTACAACATATCTCAATAAATGAGATCGCGCGAATTTTATATGCCACTTATATTTCGATTGCTATCTTTCTTTGTATACTGCACGTATAATTTTGTACATTATGCAAGATAGCCTTACTTATATATTCTCCGATAAAATATGGTTTTTGAAAAAGATGGACAGAGAAGGGATAGAAGTAACAACTCAGGGCAGGAATAAATAAATACCCGGGTAACGCCGGGTTTTCAGGTAGTGACGAAAATAAAATAAACCCTCCACTGACTGACATCGAAGTGTTAAACAAAATCATTTTTTCCATGAATAGATTTCTCATTTCCGGGTAAGTTTCTTAGCGGTCGGAACGTAGTCTCTAAACAATTATGGTATCCAAGCATCATCGTTTCCCGGGTGTGACATGATAAAACAAGAATATCTTCTAAAAGGAGAAAATGGCGATTCCAGATGACCAAGTAGTTCACTATTATCGTGAGAATAGCTCCTGCGTTCCTACTGACTCAGTAGACGCTAATAAGGTAAATGAAATAAAATAAAGGGAATGGGTCAGAAACAAGCAAATAATGGTAAAGATTACTTTAAAGTTTGTGTTTGGCAAAAATTTCAGAGCTGTCACAATCATTCGTTTCTACGATTGTTAGTTCCATATTTAATCATTACTTGAACCATGATAAGTTTATAAGAATATATTTGCCGAATGAATTAGAGGAAATAGCAATGTTAAACAGTTTTAATGCAGACATTACGAATTATCCGCGACTGTCACACATTGTAGAAACTTCTTCTGTCGTGGTCGGAATATTCAAATGCTTGTGGAGTTTCTACAGAAACAAACCACCTCAGCCGCGGCGAAGTGGCCGAGCGCATTGAGTCGCTATGCTCAGATGGGAGGCCGTTCCCCGTCGGGAGTTCGAATCCCCCTCGGGAATGGCTATTTGTATCGTCTTTAGTATAAGGTAGTTCATAAGTAGTTTGTAAGTTTAGGGACTGAATGACCCCGCAGTTAAGTCCTATAAGCTTAACAAACATTTGAACATTTTGAAACCATCATAGATTCCCCCTGTAAACAGGGGAGTGGTGGATGAGGAGGGGTTCATAATCGCCAAGGGTTTTTCCTACATAATTTAATGTGATACGTCGTGGTTATACCCCTAATTGCAAATTTGTTCAATGCAAACTCAGTGAATGCTAAATGTTTGTAAATCTATCGGACCAAACTGCGTGGTCATCAGTCCGTAGCTTACAAACTACTTAAACCTAGGTAAACTATCCTACGGACACACACACACACACACACACACACACACACACATATCCATGCCCCAGGGCGGATTCGAACCTCCACGGTGAGCAACCGCGCGCTCCGCAGCGAGACGCTTTAGACCGCTCGGCTACTCCACCGCGGCAATGAATGCTAATATCCAACTGGTTTGCCGTCTGAACTGTGCAATTTTTCGTCACAGGCGCGATGTATAGTTACATTCCTGAAAGTAGCAAAAGTTTGGTCACAGGTACAATGTAATGCGATCTGTCACGAAACTACTAACAAATGAAAAATTTTCCATCAGATTCAAAGTTTACGATGATTTATGGCTTCTATAAATCTCATTGGTGAGTACATTGCGACTATGAAAATAGTTTCATGGACTTCGAACCAAAATCCCTTGTTCCTTTCCTACTATAGTTAAAACTACAATTACACGTCAGACCGGATATTAGAGGCACATCTGACGTGCAAATATACGGTAGCGTGGAACTTACGGATCTGGGTAATGGACAGTGTTACGGAAAATTCTTGGAGAGTTTCCTGGGATCATCATCTTAGAACGAAACGCAAAAATGTGATAGTTAGAAATATCATACATGCCAAACTCCACTATTGGTTGTTTTTATACCAAAAAATGATTATCTTTTAGGCTATCGTGATAACGAATATAGATTTTCGATAACGGAAAATGGATTTTTAGGAAAAGATAACAAC